>CM064546.1:17317671-17557781 GCA_032716605.1 Paralithodes platypus | reverse complement strand
ATTGTATCTAAAATCCTTGAAAGAGCGGTATACACCCAAATTGAACACTACCTCAAACAAAATGATCTATTCTATAAGTTTCAAGCAGGTTTCAGATGCATGTACTCGACAGACTCCTGTCTCATCCACTTAACGGATCACATTCGTAAAGAAATGTCTAAGGTAACTACACCGGTCTGGTTCTTCTTGATCTACAAAAAGCGTTTGACACAGTAGACCATGATATCCTATGTAATAAACTACAAGCAATGGGCATAGGATCTGTGAACTGGTTTAAATCTTATCTTAGTGGTAGAACCCAAAGAGTCAAAATTGACGATAATATATCGGATCCTATGCCAATTAACTGTGGGGTTCCGCAGGGAAGCACCCTTGGTCCCTTTCTCTTTCTCTGTTATGTGAACGTCATGGAACTGATCGTCTCATGTAAATAATTACTGTATGCAGACGACAGCGTGCTCCTGGTTTCCGGAAAAGACCCAATAAGTATTGCCGCTATCACTTTCCAAAGAACTAGGATCATGTAGTGAATGGTTATTGGACCTTAGTCTACCTCTTCACCTGGGCAGGACGGAAGCCATCTTTTGTGGAACAAAACGCAAACTGAAAGACATTGTGGGCTTCTCGGTCACCTGTAATGATATTCCTATAACAACAGTGTCACAAGTTAAATATCTCGGACTAAAACTTTACGCGAGTTTGTCAGGTGAAACAATTTTGGAATCTATCCTGAGTAAGTGTAGAGCACGTATAAAATACCTGTATAGACAGGTGGGATGTTTGCACGCGGCGACCAAAAAGACCCTCTGCCAAGCGCGTGTTCATGTCATTTTGACTATTCTGTGTCATCCTGGTACTCTGCATCATCTAAATCAGCACAGCACAAACTTCAGGTCACTCAAAATAAAATGGTTAGGTTCATGCTGAACCTAGGACCCAGATCACATGTTGGCCAGGAACAACTTCAGTCACTAGGTATGCTCAATGTCGCTGACAGGGCCAAACAAATCAGGCTCACTAATGCCTTCAAAATTTGCTATGACAGAGCTCCAGAGTATCTAAAGAATGATTTTGTTAAAGCAAATGAGAGGAGTGGACATAATACAAGAAACAGGATGTTTAATTTTAAGGTCCCGAAAATCCAAGGACAGGGTAAGCAAACTTCTTCTTCACCGCCATCAAAGACTGGAACGACCTACCCCAGTCAGTCTGTGAAAAGAGAACACTGTATTCCTTCAGACGTAGCCTGAAGGAACACCTGAACCGGACAGCTGCGAGAAGGGAGCACCAAGCTTATGTCTACTACTAAATGCGACATAAGAGATAGACAAACCACCTGAAATGATTACTGATTACGGAATACGATTACTGATATTTACTATAGGATGTAGATATCTTAAAATAACCCCCTAGAAATACTTTCTCTAAAGTATCTATTTCTTTATCCTCCCCATTTTCCCCAGCTAACCTAATCCCACAAGGACCCCAATGGAAATACGCCTAACGGCCTTATTGGGCTATCCTTAGTTGGAATTATGCAAGGCTGGTACATGTCATATTTGTAACAAACTATGTGGTACCAACTCTGTAAATTGCTAACTGAATAAATATTATTATTATTATTATTATTATTATTATTATTATTATCACTAAATAGGTCAGATGGAGCTTCCATCTTACCAGACGGTTACAAGCATCTGACTCACGTAGGGAGGGGACTTTGGCGCCAGGGGCATACAGAGGGGCAACAGTAAAGAAAGGATGGTAAATAGGCTTATCGATATATACAGTATATCTCAAACATAGGAATGGCCTATTATCTCTATCTTGTTTATCTCCCCAGGGTATCTAGATCTCTCTGGTACAAAATCTTCTTCACCTACACCTCCCGCAGCCGCACCATGCCTGTAGAACCCATGGGCCTTGCAGGGCACCCTCACTGCCACTACACAGGCAAAGCAACAACACAATAAACCGCGCTGCCACAACTCAAGAAACTGCGAAGGAGCATTCATCATGTGGTTATTCCTTATCGATATGACTTAAGTGGACTGTATAAACATTGATAACTAAATAATAGAAAGTTTAACCCATTTAGTGCGAAAATACCCTAGGGGCAAGGGTACTTGTTTGTGAATTTCTAGCCTTGGATTCTGACATAATTCGTTATATTTACGATATAAAGCATTATTTGTTTGCAATGTGTTTTTATTTTACATATATTATGAATATATGAACCTTGAAGAGTGATAAAATAAGTGGGAAAAGCATTTGGTGGTGACAATCGTAAATATTCCCCAACCGGTCGTATTCTCAGGCATGAGCTAGCGAGGTACACACCCTCTCCTCTCGCTGTCCCTGACTCAACTGAAGCAACTGAGACGTGTCTCGGTGTTATATAACGATCTTTTATGCAACCCACTTGTGCTACATTACCGCAGGAGAGAAAAATAACAGATAAATGATGAAAATAAGAGGAAAAATAGATGATAATTGAGGAGGGGGGGAAAGAAGGAATACGGTGGGGAAGGAGGAGAAGGGGGAGGGTGAGAAACATATGGATAAGTGGTAGGAAGTACTAGAGGGGAATTATCTCACCCAATGACATCTCCTTTGTTTTGAGAGCCCCTTGGGAGTTTATGATTTTTTGTTGTTATGGTCTTGCTTCCGTGAGGCCTATCGCGTTCCCTATGGTGACCCTTCCGTGAGGCCTATCGCGCTTGATGGGTTAACTGGACATTGGTGTGTGGTCGATGGCTTTGGTGAAATTTGGTGGTACACAAGACTAACAAGATCGCAATGATGTTGGGTAACAAGAATAAGTGAGTGGAATTAATTTGGCTAATAGGGATGAATAGGGATGACTAAAGAGTAAAAGAGGCCCCCTCTTTTACTTACATGATGAGAGGTATGATAGATGATCAATGCATTGATAAAACTACACGATGAGGTTAGTACTAGCGTGGTAATGGAATGTAATGAGAGATAAACAGTTGATCTTGTATCAGTGAGGGCTAGAACAAGTGAATGCCCAGTCAAATCGCGGGAGCCCTGCTGTTTCACGCATGCGCGAATTGGTTGAGAAATATTTACTATTATATAAATATTTCCTAAGTTCATGGGAATTATATTATACTACCCAATATCTAATACAGAACATAATTTAATATTCTTCCCAATTGTACTAAATCATATTAACATGATTCTTATTCCTACAAACTTATTACTTAACATTATACTTATACATAGACTGTCCATGCTCATGGATTGAAAGTATGGAACCCTGAAGAATACTGGAGATGATAGGTTGAAAATGTGAGCAAAGGCGGTACAACTGCATATATGTAATGTTCAAAAAGAAAATTGGAGATAAATGCACAGAGGGATAGAAACCGAAGGATGGTAGTTTAGAAATAAGAGATTTGTGTCAGACTCTTTCGAAGGCTTTGGATATGTCTAGTGCAATAGAAAAAATCTCATAGGAGTCCCGCAAAGGACGATCATCAGAAGTTAGTAAGATAAGAGAGGAGATCACCAGTAGTACGGCACTTAAGGAACCAATATTGGCGATCTGAGAGTAGATTATGAGAAGACAAATGCGTAAGAAACTTTGATAGATTCAAATACCTTGGAGATGGAAGAAATGAGAGCGATTGCACAATAGTTGGAGGGTTTAGAGCAGTCACCCTTCTGTGGATTTTGTTTGAATGAGAACAAACTTCCAGCAAGAAGGGAGTACAAAAGGAGGAACGACATCGGGTTTGTACCCCTTCTTAGTATTAAGCCCAGAGAGAGCAGAGAGTACATCCTTAGAAGAGATTAAGATAGTAGACATAAGTTAGGGGGGTGGAGAGGGAGGAATAGCACCAGAATAATTCAAAGTAAAGTATTTAGTGAACGTTGGTGGGAAGAGTTCATCTTTGTCAGAGGAACAAGTGACTGTGCCGTCAAAGTGGAAATGCAGAGGGAAAGACGCAGAAGAATATTTGTAGGAGAGGTTTTTGACTAGATGTCAGAAAGTTTGGGAAGAGCGAGAGTTGGAAAGTTCATTACTTTAATTATTGATGCTGGGTAGAAACATGAAGAGTATGAGGTTGTTGAGTTTGAAGGCAATGTTACTGTTTAATTTCTTCCTACCATGTATGTATACTCGAGTAACATTGAACCATTGTTTATACTTATTTATAGTTATTTATACTCCAACTCATTAGTACCTTTGCAACGAGTGGCATTGCTGGAAGCAAAGCATGCAAAAGGCTTGGTTGCACTCTTTGCACTAGGCAGACACATCATTACTGGTTCGTTAGCATCCTTAGGTGCAGCGTAGCCTTGGTAATACTGTTGGGACACACTTCTTCAACCACGAGATGGGAGTAAGACGAGGGCATGGCGGGAAACCCAATCCCTGTACTGCAACCTGTCAGGCAAGGGTTGTCCACTGTGCTGTCATAGAGCAACAGGGGTCACTCAACTATATGTCTGAAACAGACCGAACCCGCTTGTGGATTAACCCGGGACCGGCGAGAACACTCTTAAGAGGTTTTGGTGGTGAAAGGCGACGAATCTCTTAAGATCCAAAGCCTAAAAAAAGCCTTTTAAAAGGCCCCAGTAACACTTAAAATAAGGGAATATGTGATTAAGTGAAATAATTCCCCTCCATACCTTCTATCACTCCCCCACATGTGTCAAAACCTCCTCCTTCCCCCCTTCAAACTCAAATCATTTATTTAGCTCATAAATTTACAATGATAGTTTTACACAATAACATATATAAGCTGAGCCCGCTAAGCATATGCTTTCCAGCAGGCACCTTGTTTTATGGTGATGCTGTCACTAATGATACACGTCAGCTATGAGGTAAACAAAAAACTTACAATATAAGCAACAAGTACTAAAAAGAAGAGAACAAAATGTTTAAAGTAAAATACCAAATAATAATAAAAAAAAACGATTAGAAACATCAAGTGGTCTCATTCAAAAAGGTATTCCATACTGGAGTGTATTGCATGATAAAGTAATGCTTGATTTTATTTTTGAATGCATTAATGGAGGATGAAGACTTGATATCATTGGGAAGTGTGTTCCATAATTGACAACCCCGATATTGTACAAATAATTGTGACTGGGTAGAAGAAACAAATGGGACCTGCCAATTGTTTTTCATTTCAAAGATTATAATTAGTATTATATTTAAACTTATATTCAATAGGATAATGTATTATATTATTTACGGATTTATATATAAGAATAGCTAGAAATTGGCTAAAAATATCATTCAGTCGTAACATTTTCAACAGTGGCTTCGTATGCTGCATCCTAGGGCTGTGGGTCATAATTCTCACAATTTTCTTTTGCAAAATAAAAAGTGGTTGCAGCTGAGCTTGATATGTTGAAGACCATATGGTATTGCAATATAAGAGGTGGGGGATAAATTAATGAAAAATATATAAGGCGGAGTGCTTGCAACGACAGTTTATCTCTGATTTTATAAATGATACCGCACAGTCGAGATAGCTTAAGTTTGAGAGCAGTTGTATGAGCTTTCCAATTTATGTTTTTATCTATGAGAACTCCTAAAAATTATTGTTCAATCTTACATGCAATATCAGCCCCATTAAATTGTAAGGGTACCCATTCATTATCTACCTTGTTTCTTGATAATAACATAGGTTAGGTCTTAGCAGGGTTAACTGTTAGCTTGTTTGTGGTAAACCACTTTTCTAGTTTATCAAGATGTATTTTCATAGTATCAACAAGTGATTGATGATTTTGCCCCGAAATATAAAATGTAGTGTCGTCAGCAAAGAGAAGTGCCTGGCCAGTAACTGTAGCATTATGGATATCATTGATGTATAATACAAAATAAAATTGGCCCTACTATAGAACCTTGAGGGACACCAACATTACAAGTTCGAATATCAGAGTTAGTGTTGAGATATGTCACATAATGATGTTTATCTAATGAATAATTTTCAAACCATTTATGGGCTACTCCTGTGATACCATAATGTGATAATTTAGTCTTGAGATTACTGTGATCAACGCAATCAAAAGCACGACTCAAATCCAAAAATATGGCAATTGTAAATTGTTTATTATCGAAAGCATCACGAACATCTCTACAGAATTTCATAATGGTCATTTCTGTATTTCTTCCAGATCAAACCCCATACTGATTATCAATCCGAATATTATTTCTCTCCAAGTAAGAAACCAGTCTAACACACACTAATTTCTCTAAAATGTTGCTGACTGCAGTGAGCACAGATATAGGTCGGTAATTTGTTATGCTTTGTGGGTCTTTGCTTTTATAGACAGGAGTTATTTTTTCTATTTTGTGAATATCTGGAAAAGTTCCTTGAGATAAAGAAACATTACTACATAAATAAGATAATATACTACAAAGATTGTTAATATTTTTCTGAGTTACCGACATAGGTATTAAGTCATAGCCTGGTGATACATCCTTAAATCCTTGGACAACACTATATATTTCATCGGGAGTTGTTGGTTCAAATTGCATTAAGTTACAATCGTGAGTAGAGAGATACTGTATGTTTCAAAGTCAATATTGTTATCTGGTAACTGCTCCCTGATTGTGGCGGCCAATGAGGCATAGTAGTCATTGAAGGCACTAGCTATGACACCAGGATTATTTGTTATATCATCGTTGATTTTAAACATTTGATTTATGTTTGTACCTTTACCCTTATTCATAATATCATTCAGAACTCTCCAAGTGTTTTTTCCATCACCCGAAGCCTCTTGTAATTTACCCTTGTAATAATTATTTTCAGCCTCATCAAGTATTCTGCTAAGATAGTTACGATACTGTCGGTACTCGTTCCTGAACGTAATCGGTCGCTTATGATATTTCCTATATAACACTCGCCTATGTTTTATTGAATTCCTAATTCCATTCGTTACCCAAGGTTTATGGGCATACTTCCTTTTCATATTTCTTTCAATTACGGGATAGCATTCGTTATATAACTCTGTAATTACATCATTAAACTTTACAAATGCCTCATCGGAGCTAGCACAAGTTTTCATATTTTCCCAGTTATATTCATGTACCCGAGCACTAAATTTGGCATAATTTTCCACTCCTTTCATTCTAAACCATATAGTTTGGTATTTGTCTCGTTTGTCAATATCCCTATTGCAATAACTCAAGACAACCGGGAAATGGTCAGTAATGATTTTACTAACATTAAAATGCGTAAAAATGTTTATCCACACGTGGTCGAGCATAGTACCCGACTTGGAGGTTATTCTAGTTGGCTTAGTGATCTTTGGTAAGAATCCAAATTCGTAAAATATATTAACATAATTATTTATACAGCTTGTGCTACTAGCTTTTAGTAAATCAAAATCAAAATCTCCCATCACACAGCAGTTTATAATTTCACAACTAGATTTAGTCAGAATATCCTCCAAATCAGACAGCAACATATTTACATCAGAATTAGGTCTTCTATAGATCATGCCTATCAATATTTTATAATTTCCAAGTGATACTTCAGCAAAAATAGATTCAATATGATCATACATTAACGTTAGATCGCCCCTTACTCTAACTGTGTAGTAATCTTTCACAAACAAACAAACACCACCTTTTTCGCTCGTTCAGTTATTACAATAAAGGTTATACACAATCCCCCCCCCTTCAATTATCACCTATTTTTCCTCTTATTCCCGTGTTTATCAGTGTATTTACCGCGCCAATATCTCCCGAACCGGTTATAAGGTGTGTTCCTCCGTGTGCCTAGTGCGTGGGGAAAGAGAGAGAATGAGAGACAGGCTTCAGTCTCCCTCTAGGCATCGAGAGAGGAGGGTGTAGGGCTCGTGCGTCTCTCACCTCATGACTGAACGGTCGGCAATAATTCGCGATTTTCACCCCTTAACTACTATTCCCACTTGTTTTATTGCTGTTACATTTTAATATCTTCATATTAAACATAAAATAGGCGCATATGAATAAGTAATAATTATATTTATCGCAAAATAACGATTTAAGACGGGAATGAAGCTTAATACAGTTGCCTAGTGGTACAGCTCGCGCTTACCGGGTTAATCTCCAGTCTTTGTCATTAACACCTTACGAGCGGCCTATGCGGTTTATTTATGTGTACCGCCCAGCGGGGTGTTTTTAGCCAAAATAGGGCTGTTTACGTAATCATTTTCATGCCTAAATAAGACCCAGAACGTAAAACAAGTATCTATCCCTGAAAGGGCATAAACAGAGCTTTCGAATGACACCATAACGATCCTTGTATGATGGATAGTTTTCTTGCAATAACCGTGCAACGCGAGTGCAAAAAGCAGGTAATTCGGTACTTTCGGTACATAATTGAGTATGTAGCGAGTGAGAGAGGGAGGAGGGAGCTGAGATTTGTGTCAGTAGGTTCGCCGCGGTGGTCTGGAGCAGTCATACGCTCGCTAGTCTCCTGCCACCACTTGTCTCTCTCTCTCAGCCACATTACGTGCTGAAATTGCCACTCGAGTTATGTCGAGCGCCGCCACATAGTCCAGCTTTATTAAATACGACTTAAGTGGTGAGCCGCTAATAAAGGGTTAACAAACTGTATGCATTCAAGCGCGCGATTTCGACAAACTACAGGAATGCTTTCCGGTACCACCGGGAGTTCTTTTAATTTGTTTTTTTGTTGTCTATGTGGATGAGGGAGACAAAAGGCAAAACTGCCTGTGACAAGTACCTCCCCCTGATTTTAAAGAGTGACAGCGCCAAAATCAAGGAATGTTCGAGCCAAAATGTCTGGACACACAGAGTTTGAAGCAATTTAAGTCATAGTATGAGGGAAAGATAGATTAAAGGAGAGAGTTCCAGAGCTCAGCTGTTGAATAGAAGAAATATTGGGAGTATTGTTTCACTCTTGAGTTGGAGAGTTGCACATAGTAAGGGTGGGATTGTATTGCAAGACGGGTACTACGTACCCTATGTAGAGGAGAAGGTATACACTGGGAGAGCTCTGAGAAACATTGATTATTGTAGTAGCGATAGAATAGTAAGAGAGATGCAATATTGCGTCGAAAAGAGAGAGATTGCAGAGAGGCGGTGAGTGGACGGGAGTTAATGATATGAAAGCCTTTCATTTCTACTTTGTCTAGTAGTGCTGTGTGAGAGGATCCTCCCCACACATGTGAACAATATTCACTACAAGGATGCACTGTGCCCCAGTACAGAGCAAGAAGCTGTGCAGGGGTAAAGAATCCCTTGAGATGGTTGAGCACACCCAGCTTCTAGGAAGCCACCTTAGCAAGACTGGTAATATAGTCCTTCCAAGAGAGAGCAGAAGAGAAAGAGACACCGAGAATACTGAGAGAAGAAGAAGGGTTGATTTTTGAATTGTATAAGTGTAAGGGATAGTCCTCTAGCAGTTCACTGTGGATAGATAGATGGAGAAATTTGGTTTTGGAAGCATTAAAGGCAACAGGATTTTCTCTGCACCAATTTGAAATGGTAGTTAGATCAGAAGAAAAGTGTTGTATGGCTTCATTACGTTTTTTTTGGAGGGATTGCTTGCAGGAGCATTCTGGAAAACTAATTGAATAGTGTAAGGTAGAGTCATCTGCATATGAATGGATAGGACTGGAGGTACAGTTAAGAAGATCATTTATGAATATTAGAAAGATAATTGAAGATAGGACAGAACCCTGAGGAACACCTGACTTGATAGGAGGAGGAAATTAATGATGGCCGTCCTCAACCGCAGATATGGTATGGCCGGAAAGAAAATTAGAGACAAAGGCACAGATGGAGGGATAGAAACCGAAGGAGGGTATTTTACAAATTAGAGATTTGTGCCAGTCTCTATCGAAGGCATTCGATATGTCTCGCGCAATAGAGAAGGTCTCACCGAAGTCCCGAAAGGAAGATGACCAAGAGTTAGTAAGATATGAAAGAAGATCACCAGTAGAGAGACCCTTAAGGAGAAAGGAAACATTTCAGATATTTGGAATTAAAAATAGTTTCAAAAACTTTAAAGATACAAGAGATGAGAGCAATTGGACGATAGTGGGAGGGTTGAAAGCGGTCCCCCTTCTTTGGGACAGGTTGAATGAGAGCAAACTTCCAGCAAGAAGGGAAGACGTTAGAGGAGAGACAGAGACGAATGAGCTTGCCTAGGTAGAGTGTCGGCACGGAAGCACAGTTTTTGAGTAAAACAGGAGGAACACAATCCGGACCGTACGCCTTCTTAGTATAAAGCCCAGAGAGGGTAATAATTACATCTTAAAGAAGAGATTATGATATTAGTCATAAGTAGGAGAGGGATGAATAGCACCGGAATCATCCCAGGTTGAGTTTCTAGCGAAAGTTTGAGTGAAGAGTTCAGCTTTGTCAGAGGAAGAAGCGATGGTTGTGCCATCACAGTGGAAAATGGGCGGGAAAGACGAGGAAGAATTTTTTTTGGAGAGGTTTTTGGCTAGATGCCAGAATGCTTGGGAAGAGCTAGAGTTGCATAGTTCAGTGCATTTATTATTAATGAAAGAGTGTATGGCAAGTCGAAGAACAGATTTGGCTTGATTCCGGGCAGAAAAATAGGAAGAATGAGATTCTTGAGTTATAAGCGTCGGTACCATTTGAATGCTTCCTCCTTATTACAGACAACAGTAGAACAAGCGTGAGTAAACCAAGATTTGTTTGCATTACTCTGAGAGAAAGAAAATGGAATGTATGCCTCCATGCCCGATAGGATTACCTCGGTAATGCATTCAGCACTCTCCGAGGGTCCCCGACCATGGAAGCAAAAATAATTCCATGTGAAATAAAAAAAAAGTACTGCCGGAGAGCCTCCCAGTCGACTGCGCCAAAGTGCCAAAGTGCCCGAAGGTGTGGCCACGAACGAAACGCCCCCATGCACCTCTGTCCCCAGTCAGTTGACACCCCTCCTCCCAACCAACATCACCTACATCTATACACTTCTACACTCCATCCTCCCTCCTCTCTTTCGGTTTACATCTCCCTCTCTGTCTTTCCCCCTCGTTCTCGTACACCCTCTTAGTCATTCTCTCGCTTCCCATACATTCCATATGGCCAAAACCATCTGAAGGTGTTCCTTTTCACACATTCCAGCACATCTATCTCCATACCACACCTACTTACTTCCTCATTCGTCTGTCTATCCCTCCATGTAACTCCACACGCACTTCTCAAGTATCGCATTTCCACCCTTCTCACTCTTGGTCTGAGTTTCTCCACCAACGTCCATGCTTTGCTTCCGTAAGTCAGTGTCGGGATTACCACACTGTCATGCAAGGACTTCTTCACTGCCCTACGTCCCTGGAAGAGCGAAAGAGGCAGGTCCCTGAGTTACAGGCGGCAAGAGATCAAGGAAAAATAGCATACTTCAAAGCCACACGGCTGGTGATGAAACCCAGGATATCCACAACTCATTCTCCTGCTTTATCTCAACGCAACCAACCAAACAACGAACCACGAAACGAGACTGTGGCGCCCGACCTGCACGACCGAGACGCAGCCGGAGGATCGGTCCCCACGGAGCACAGGAACCAGGGACAGGGGGACGGAGAGTGGGGGGGTGGATGAAACTGAATCCCAGACCAAAGAAGATGGAGCCTTCAGTCTTCCCCCTCTCTTCTCCCAGGCTGAAGAGGATGGAGTTCTCAGTTTTCCCCCTCCCTGCTGCCCTTGGCCCCATCCTACGTCAGAGCAACGTTACTTCCATAAACTGCGCTTAAAACCAAAGAAATATAGTACTCTGTATAAATTATGTTGTTTCCCCAATTTTCATATATTTACATTCAATTTTCCGTTTAACTCATTGAGTGGCATAGAACTATTGAGTACATTAAATAGCAGTAACTATAGCTTTCCCTTGGATATACTAGAACATTTTTTTTTTCAACAAATCGAAGTAGAGAGATTTGGATTTGGATGGTATCGGACCTGAGAACCACCTTAACTTAGTTTCTATCCCTAACTGTTAATAATTATACTGAATAATTTTCCCCTTTAAATTAAAATAAGATCTCTCTTATGTCTTTTAATATTAGATCATGTTTTCAACATTTTGCTAAACTCGCTGCAGAATTATCAACTGTCTCGCAAGGCAGTCTTTATATAATAGGACTATGTGAGACTAGGCTCACTAAAGACGTAGAACAACTGTACAACCTCGAATCTTATTCACTATATACAAAATAATTGCTCAAGCCAAAAAGGTGGAGTTTGTCTTTTTGTGAATGTTATCACCAAGCCAACTCAAACCTATTCAAATGTAATATTGGTGTCCCACAGGGATCCATATTGGGTCCCATTCTGTTTCCAATCTATATAAATTATATTTGCAATGTCTCTGTCCTGAATGAAGTGCCTTTTTGCAGACGACACCACGGTATATGTTTCCGGATCAGATTATCCAAGTATCGTCTGTACCATAAATGATGATCTAAACAAATTATTTCATTGGTTTACAGCCAATAAACTTACTGTTAATCTCAACAAAACTTATTAAATGGTGCTGGCGAGAAGAACATATGTGGAAGCCGGATGCTTGCCCGTGGAGAAGAATGGTAGATTGATTGAGCATAAAACTGAGCACTGTTTTCTTGGAGTAGTAATCGAAAGCAAACCTGGAAGTCTCACTTAACTGCTCTTAAGCTGAATTTATCTCACTTATCGGGAATCATCTACATAATTCGTGATAAACTGCCCCAATTTGCCTTAAGAATTATAAAATTTTCCTTAGTCTATCCTCACCTTTTGTATTGTAATAGTCTCTGGTCTTCTTCGTATAAATCTAGTCTCCAACCGCTCTCCATAATACACAAGAAAATGGGGAGGACTATAACGTATAGTACGAGATTACAACACAGTGACCCACTCTGTGCACAGTTAAATATTCTTATTTTGTTATTATTAACTATTCTACAGCCGGTCTTATTTTAAACCTCTTAATAATCGTATATCCTGTCCTATTCAATTTCACTCCAATGATCTACAGCGGTACAATCTTAGAAACAACAATATGTTACAGACTCCCCTCGTGCATTCCACCCAAAACCAACTATTTATTCACTATAGAGGTAGTCAACTATGGAAATCACTCCCTCCAAACATAAGAAGAAGTTAACGCCCTAGCTACAGTTAAATCAAAATAAAAGAACTTGTATATCTCCCTGTAATCACAAGATTGAGTTAAACAAATAACAAAACAGTCTAACCGTTTGTATTACCATCTATATTTCTATCGTAAGGTGTGCGTGTGTGTGTGTATGTATGTGTGCGTGTAACATTCTGGTTTTAATATAATATAATACCTTTAAAGTCCTATCTATCTATCTATCTATTGCCTGACGCCGTGATCCCCGAAGGGGTGGCCACGAACGAACAGCCCCCATGCACCTCTGTCCTCAGTCAGTCGACGCCCTTCCTCCCAACCAGCATCGTCTTCATCCATATACTTCTTCACTCCATCCTTCCACCTCTCTTTTGGTCTACCTCTCCCTCTCTGTCCTTCCACCTCGCTCTCATACACCTTCTTAGTCATTCTCTCGCTTCCCATACGTTCCATGTGGCCGAACCATCTCTAGGTGTTCCTTTTCACACTTTCCAGCACATCTACCTATACACCACACCTCCTTCTTACTTCCTCATTCATCTGTCTATCCTTCCATGTAACTCCACACACAATTCTCAAGTAACTCATTTCCACCCCTCTCACTCTTGGTCAGAGTCTCTTCTCAAACGTCCATGCTTCGCTTCCGTAAGTCAGTGTCAGGATTACCACACTGTCATGCAAGGACTTCTTCACTTCCATACTGACCACCCTATTTCTTTTTACTGCTTTCAGCATTCCTACAACCCTCTTCCCCTGTTGTACCCTCTCCCGCACTTCTTCATCCATAGTCCCATCTTTACTCAACACACTGCCCAGATACTTAAAAGAGCTGACGATCTCCATAGCCTGACCATTCAACTTCACCTCACACTCTGTGACTTCACCCATTTTGAAGACCATAACCTTGCTCTTAACGATAGATTAAAATCCTCACAAAATGACGAAGAACAGGTGAAATTTGTAGAGCTACGACGCAAAGCCAAAAAGTTAATTAAGCAAAGTAAAAAGACCCTAGAGTTACATATTGCGAATCAAAGTAAAACAAACCCGAAAGAATTCTATAGTTATATCAGAAAGAAAAAAGTAGTTACTTCAACTGTTGGACCGTTAGTCGATGAAAATGGAGAATACACCAAAGACGAAGTACAAATGAGTAATGCCCTCAATACCTTCTTTGCATCAGTTTTCACAACAGAAGACCTCAGTGATATCCCTACACCATCGCCGATTCAGATTGATAATTCAGATGTTCTAAGCAATATCACCGTTACAGAGAGAGAAGTATTGAATTGTTTAGATAAACTCAAGCTAAATAAAACGCCTGGACCTGATACAATCTCGCCTAGAGTTCTAAAGGAAGCTAAGGATGAGCTCTCCAAACCACTGACATTACTATTCAATAAATCCTTGCAGTCTGGAACTATGCCTGATCAGTGGAAGATAGCCAACGTAACACCGATATTCAAAAAAGCCAGCAAATCCCTACCCTGTAACTATCGTCCAATTAGCTTAACCTCAGTTGTATGTAAAATGCTAGAAACGGTCATAAGAGACAGACTCGTAAATCACTTACATAATAACATACTTAACCCTTAATTAGCGGCGAGCAACATAAGTCGAGTTAAATAAAGCTGGACTATGTGGCGGCGCTCGACATAGGTCGAGTGGCAATTTCAGCACGTAATGTGGCCGAGAGAGAGAGACAAGTGGTGGCAGGAGACTAGCGAGCGTATGACTGCTCCAGACCACCGCGGCGAACCTACTGACACAAATCTCAGCTCCCTCCTCCCTCTCTCACTCGCTACATACTCAATTATGTACCGAAAGTACCGAATTACCTGCTTTTTGCACTCGCGTTGCACGGTTATTGCAAGAAAACTATCCATCATACAAGGATCGTTATGGTGTCATTCGAAAGCTCTGTTTATGCCCTTTCAGGGATAGGTACTTGTTTTACGTTCTGGGTCTTATTTAGGCATGAAAATGATCACGTAAACAGCCCTATTTTGGCTAAAAACACCCCGCTGTGCGGTACATATAAATAAACCGCATAGGCCGCTCGTAAGGTGTTAAAGATACTCAACACGGCTTTCGTAAAAACCGTTCCTGTTTAACAAACCTCTTAGACTTCTTCCACGATATCCTCAACCTCTACGATGAGAGTAAAGCTGTAGATATTATATACCTTGATTTTCAAAAGGCCTTTGACAAAGTTCCCCACAAACGTTTACTGCTAAAACTAAAAGCGCATGGAATACAAGACGGTGTGTTGAAATGGATAGAAAATTGGCTCAGCGACAGAAAGCAAAGAGTAGTCATAAACGGTAAGGCATCTAAATGGACCAATGTATGTAGCGGGGTACCCCAGGGATCGGTACTAGGACCAATTATCTTTCTAATTTACATCAACGACATAGATGAGGGTCTCACATGTACAATCTCAAAATTTGCTGACGATACAAAAATTGCAAATAGCGTACTCTCAAAAGATCAAGTTGACGATATGCAACACAATCTAGATAAATTGTCACATTGGACCCAAATTTGGCAAATGAGTTTCAATGCGGATAAATGTAAAGTACTACATATCGGATACCTAAATGAGAAAGCAAACTATTCGATGAATGGCACTCAGCTTAAGAATGTAAACAGAGAAACCGATCTGGGAGTAACAATATCGAGTAACCTAAAACCGAGTCAACAATGTTCAGAAGTTGTTAAGAAGGCAAACAAAATAATTGGCTTTATAGGCAGGTCATTTGAGCATAAATCCAAAGACGTTATCCTAACCCTTTACAATTCCTTAGTCCGCCCTCTTCTGGAATACTGCGTTCAATGCTGGTGCCCTTATTACCAAAAAGACATAAACAAGCTAGAACGAGTTCAACGTAGAGTTACCAAAATGATACCTAGCCTAAAGAACAAACCATACGAAGAGCGTCTTAGAGAATTAAATCTATTTCCTTTAACCCAGCGCAGATTAAGAGGTGACTTAATTCAAGTGTTCAAAATCATCAAAGGCATCGACAATATGAACTGTAGTAAGTACTTCACTATCGACCAATCTAATTACACGCGGGGAAACGGTTGCAAAATTATTGGTAAATCTTTTAACTCACTCGAATCTAAGAATTTTTTCTTCAATCAAGTTGTCAACTTGTGGAATGGGCTTCCCCGAGACGTTATAGACTGCAGCACCGTTGATTCATTTAAACTCCGCCTAGACAAATATCTCGCATCAAACCCGCGACTGACTGCGTTTGTAAATGAATAACTTTATTTTATCCTCCCCTCAGTTACTAACCCATATGTCCCCTACTAACTTCCTAGTCCTGCCACGGACATTAGTTCCAGGGCAGTAGTTCCCTTTCCAATGTTCCCTTACCCACTCTAAACCACTGTTGGACACTTGATCCTCAGTGTTTTGGAGGACAAGCAGCCTAGAAAGGTCACTAGACCTGTTGTTGCTTGATTTCCTGTGTACTCCTTTGTACTCTTCCCCGCATTTACCTTCAAATTCCGTTTTTCGCACACTGTTTCAAACTCATTTACCAGACCCTGCAACTCCCATTCATTATCGCTCATCAGAATGGCATCATCCGCAAACAGCAGTATAGGCAGCTTCCACTTATTTCCCTCCCTTTTCAGCTATACACCAACATCCACTGCTCTTCCTAGTATTTCTTTCATGACTCCATCCATATATACAGTAAAGGCCGCGTCATACAGAGGCCGAACGTACTAGGACAAAGTCCCGAATAGGATGACTTGCAAAAAAAATTCAAATTTCAGGCCGGTCGGGTATATTCGGCATAATTCGGCATACGTTCCGTAATAGTCGTGGGTTGGTCTGATATTGGTCTGATGTTGTTCATGTATGTTGCCGACATTCCGGAGAGTCAGGAAAAATTTAGTGGCTACACTAAATTTCTACGAACATTCGGGTAAAAAAAACGTTACAAAATGGTCGGATGTTGGTCTTGAGTTATTCGTAACTCGTTCGGGAGTTGTTCTGATTAATTCGTAGTTTGGTCTTATGTTTCGGGACTTGTTCGGGTACTTTTTTCAAATGCCGAATCGGTTAGGAACTACCCGAACAAATCCCGAACAAATCCCGAACAATTCCCGACAAAACATCGATAAATTTACGATGAAACCCTCGTATTCCCGACTAAACCCCGTACGAGTTACGAAATATCTGAACAAGTTACGATCAAATTAAGGCAAATATACAAAAAAAATACGATTAATTTATGATGAATGCTCGATTAATCTTGTTTAATTAAGAATTAATTCAGATTTGATTACGAACTAATAGAATTAGCTACGAGTAACAACGGAACTTTCCCCGAATTGCTGCCTACGTGTCAGAATGCTATTTTCGGTCCCACGTGGGTCCGCGTGGGTACGCACACCTTTCACAATTTGCACACGGCACACCTGAATCACTGGAGCGCGGGACCGGGGCAAGCGCAAAGTGCACACGACACCCTGAGTGAACCCGACTGATCGTACGTTGGCAGCCGCCCGCACGGACCCCTATATATAGCTGCCGGGAGATGCATCACTCACAGTAGTCAGTGATTCACCACTCTATCCAGCCACCCACAACGACTCTACTCTACTCACCTTCACCATGCCCAAGGGATCAAAACTCAATATTAAAGGGAAGAAGACTGCCAAGACCCCAGCTCCTACTACAGCCCCTGACAACGCGTCCGTCGACCTGTTCCTCACCCAGGATTCCGTGAATGTTATGTCATCAGCCTCGGAGGAGGAGACAGAACACAACACACAGTATGAGGCTGCCCAACACATCTCCGATGAAGACGTCTCCGTCAGCAGCAATGCAGATGAAGATGTCACCACCATACCCATAAAACGCCGCTTCTTTCCAAAGAATTTCCCGGAATTAGGTGACAGCCCGATGCACGAGTCGGACAATGAAGAGGATCAGACGCAGATGTCGACCCAGCAAACGACATCAACCTGCTCGACGACCCACCCACAGGACTCCCAAGACATACCGGCTTCTGCAACATCTCGAAAACAGCACCCAGCCGATAAAAGGAAGCGTGTCTACGCCATCCTGCCGGAGGCACAGGAAGTGGCTGTCGCGGAGTGGTACCGCGATAATGAGTTCCTCTACAACAGGAAGCTGAGGGCATTCCGTGACAGGAGTATGAAGGACACCGTGCTCAACAAAAAAGCCACGGAGTTGGGTGTTAGAGGTGAGATATAATGGAATTCGTTTTAATATTTTGTGTTCAGAAATGTATGGAGTGTACAGGTATTTATGTAAATGTATTGTTTTGCAGTTCAAGTGCTGTTTAAATGGTTTAACAGGTGAGATATAATGGAATTCTTTATAATATTTTGTGTTCAGAAATGTATGGAGTGTACAGGTATTTATGTAAATTTATTGTTTTGCAGTTCAAGTGCTGTTTAAATGGTTGGAGGGGATGCGGACGCGGTATGGGAAGCTGGTGGAGGTCAAGTCTGGTTCTGGTACCAAGTCCCTGACGGAGCGAGAGCAGTGGATAAAGGCCACTTTCTTCTTTCTCCAACCACACCTGGTCAAAAGTGCGACCAGGAAGAGCAAGGTACGTGTGAAATAATTAACAACGTTAAAATGTTGATGAGATAATATTTACATAGGGACAATGGAAACAAGTCGTGCACTTTGATATTGAAAAGAATTTTTTAATTTATCCAACAAAATACAATTCAATTTGCCAAATGGACACGAAAATCACATGTTGTTATGCATCATAAAGTGTCCTACAAGTTAATAGTCATATTTATGTTATAAATTGTGTGAATGTGTTGTGTGAATGTATCATAATGATAAATGTTGTGACAATATGTATTTATATGTTATCTATATTTCACAGTAGTACAAAAAAGCTGATGCTGCCCCAGTCCAGGATGCTGCCGAGGAGAGTCTCGACGACCCGGAGGTAGAGGAGGTGGCTGAGGTGTCGCCAGCCGCTGAAGTTGTTGCCTCCACGTCCACGTCCGTTCCCACGGTACCCCGGCCCCGCACCAAAGCACCTGCTACTCCAGAGGACCCCATTGAGAAGGACCTGTATGATAAGGTAATAATGTTATAATGTTATTAATAATGTTATTATTATATTTATGTAATTTTAAGGTTTATCTTGCTCATGTTCTAATATAACACTTTTTGGGCAACAGGTACGTCAGGGTGAGGAGAACCTGTAATACCTGGCTACATTGTATGAATGTTTATGTCATTTCAGTTTTTATCTTGTTCATGTTATAAAGTTCAACCTTTCTGCCCACAGCTACGTCAGGGGTAGGAGAACTTAAACGAACTGTACCGCCGCTGGGACACCAAGAAGCAGGACACCCCAGCACAGCAGGCGATTAAGCTGTTCCACGGCTATGTCCAGAACAGCCTGTTGGACCTGGAGCCGCCTCTCGTGGACCACTACTTGGGGGAGGTGATGCGGTTCACCAACGCTATGCGGTGCCATAGCCGTGGAACAGGGAGCCTCCCACGGTTTGGCCCTATGGACACGGATGCCCAACAATCTCGTACATATCCACCACAACCCTACTATGAGACTCTGCAACCCCCCGGGCCTTCCTCCTACCATGGTGGGAAACAAATGGGCGCCCCAAACACACCAAGATCTTGGAGGTCTCATCCGCCAAGCATGGGACGACCTGAGGCCACACCAGTCGAGTCTCCCAGGGCCCACACACCACGCATGACTGATATTTCCCCGGGGTTTGTGGATCGTATGATTAATGATGACTTCCAGTAAACCAACACTGTGTACCTGCCTGTCTGTGATGCTCTCCAACCGTGTACCTCCTATGATTCTACTTTAATATAAAATATATATATACAGTCTTATAAATAAAGTATTACAATGTTTGTAATTGTGTCGTAATTTCTCCTAAAAGAATGTAACAACAGATAATTCACATGCCACATAATTGGAAACTATTAATATGGGAAACTATTATGAATGAAAAAATTAATTTATATAAATTATTTAACTTACTAATTTTCACAATGTATAATACTACAACAAATTACTTGGATAACCTTTTTTAGTAACAATAGCTTGATTAGAATTATAGTAAAAATAAATGATTTACACAGTTGACTAGTAAACATTAGTAAAGAAAATTTTCATATTAAATAATAAGACAAATAGAACTTGGAATACTTGGTTATATTGATATTAGTTAAAACAATTAGTTGACTATTAAACACTAACAATATAATAACTGGTGTCAATGCAATCATAGTAATAAATAAATGATAGACCGATGGAAATCAAAGTAGGCAATATAAATTTAATATACAAAATTAACATGGCAAACGTAGTGCATATTAAAATGTAATGAACGCTTGAATGACTTTTGAGTGGATAAACAATACTAATTAGATTAAAAATAAGTACTTACCGGTTTACTGGCGAGGCACCTGCCAGGACAGGCGCTGTTGTGGCCTGCTGTAGTAGTCTGTCAAGTATTCCCTCACAAGTTTGGCAGCGGCTGGCCCAGTCTGGCGTTGCAATGGCTCCAGTCCATCCAAGGGGTCCCTGTTCCAATCACCTTGTGGCTCGTTGGTTGCACAATGTTGATGTTGTCGTTGTAGTTCTGGCCGTCTGTCAATGAGCTTGTTATGGAGTATGCAGGCTGCCAGGACTACCTTCTCCACGGTGCTGGGGTGAATATTGAGAGTGGTGAGAAGACACCGGAAGTGGTTCGCCAGCATACCAAAGGCATTTTCAACCTGCCTCCTGGCCCGAGAAAGTCTGTAGTTGAAATTCCTCTTGGGTTGATCGAGTCCTCGGAAAGGGTATGGCTTCTGCAACCACTCCCTCATGGGGAATGCGTCGTCACCCACAAGGAAGTAGGGCACTGGCTTGTCATCCCCTGGGAATGGCTCAGGTGCCGGCAGTCCTGCTGCACCGTCCTCCAGCGCCTTCCGGATGTCGGGCACCTGGAAAATGCCCCCATCAGATGCGGACCCGTTCGCTCCAACATCCACATACATAAATTTCCCCAGGTGATCAACAACTGCCAGGAGCACAATGGAGTTGTAGTGCTTGTAGTTGAAGTACATGGACCCAGTGTTTGCAGGAGGCTGTATGGCAATGTGCTTTCCGTCGATTGCTCCCACGGTGTGCCGGAAGTTCCACCTGTCATTGAACCCCTTGGCAACCTCCTTCCAGCCTTCCGGTGTTGATGGGCAGACAATTACCTCCTCCATGTACTCTTGAATTATGGCCTCGCATGTCTCACGTACCACCAGGGAAATTGTGTTGGCACCAACAAGAAAATTGAGTGCCATACTCTTGTATGCCTCGCCTGTTGCCAAGAAACGTAGAGTGATGTCAACTCGCAAACCAGGCTCCAGGGGCTTCTTCCAATTGGTTTCCTCCTTCTTGATCCGGGGTGTCACACGGCTTACGATTTCATTGTAGAGCTCCTCGTCCATACGGAGATAGTACTTGTAGGTGGGCTTGTCGATTGCCATTAGCGTCTTCATCAATTGGTGGTAGTGTCCGTAGGATAATCTCTGTCTATACAATGGCTTGACGCTGCAGCTTCGTGGTCTCCTGGCACGTACACGGCAGACCCGCTTTAATTTCAGGAGGGTGTGGCACATCAGCTGATGATTGAGGGTGGCAACGACAAGCTCCTGGTAGTGTATGGCCCTCTCCAAATCATCGCACAGGTCATCAGGGGGAGCTGCCATGTTGCCGTGTCGATCGCTGGGTTGAGACTGGTGGGGTGTGAGCCAACCCATTTCCTTTATATAGGGCAGGTACAAATGTTCTTGCTACAGTACGAATGTTCGTAAAGCAGTCTGATGTTGTTCTAATGTTGTTCTTCTCTATCGGTTGTTTGTCGGCATTTCATCGGTTTTAGTTCGTTAAAGTTCGGTTCATTATCGTAAATCATTCCAATGTCATTCGGAACTGTGTCTGATGATTCGGTTATGTTCGTAACTCATTCTTTGCATAACGAGTTTATGTTCGGTTCTTGTTCGGTAGTTGTTCGGGAGTTTGTCGTAGGTCGTTCTTGACTATCGTATATTATTCTTAACTCGTTCGGGCCATGTTCGTAGGCCTCACCAATCGAGAGGGTCCCGGCATAATTCGGTAAAAAAGTGCCAAGTCATCCTATTCGGGACTTTGTCCTAGTACGTTCGGCCTCTGTATGACGCGGCCTTAAGCAACCACAGGGACATCACACACCCCTGTTTCAACCCAACATTCAGGTCAAAGAACTCGCTCTGCTCATTCTCATATTCTAAGTACTTTCCACAAACCTTCTCTATCCACTTTGTCATAGGCCTTCTCCAAGTCCATAAAGGCAACATACACCTTTTGTTGCTTCTCCAGATATTTCTCCACAACACAATTCAGGGTAAAAATCTGATCTACACATCCTCTTCCCTTCCTAAAACCTCACTGCTCGTCACCTATCCATTTCTCCGTTCTCACTCTCCCTCTCTCAATCACTACCCTACTGCACACTTTCCCTATTACGCTTAGAAGACATATTCTTCGGTGGTTACCACACACTCCTCTTTCCCCTTTGCCCTTATATAGGGGGACTATTATGCCAGTCTTCCAGTCATCGGGTGCTGTGAGAAATAAATTGACTACACCGGTATCTGGGGAATGTTGGCAACAACCTTCCGATAGGGTAACCTCACTAGAGTGAACAATTTCCTACCAGAACCCGGTGATTGTATATATTGTAGAGATTAATTAATGTTAGGTAATTTAGTACTGTATAAGATTACCTTGATCAAGTTAATTTAGTTATAAAACCTTGTAGAAATAAGTTTAGAAGATCTGTAAAGAGGATCAGTTTAAATATTCCCGCGACCGCATACGCGATCCACCGTTTGCTTTAGGGTCGTTAATATCTTGATATTATGTTCACTAAATCGTTGTGAAACGATGTTCACCTTTATAATTATATAATTTAAATGCTGATAATTATTTATATGATTTCGTGAAGAGGGAATGAACCCTTGGTAACGAATTAATATATAGTATATTTAAGAGTCGGAAATTGAAGTTCCGATCAGACGCTAGTAAACATCTGAACGGTAGAGACGTGTCCCGTGATCTCCTCCACCACAATTCCCACGCCCGGCCCGGAGTCCTGACCTATAACCCTTATCTACCGAAGCCGGAATCCTCTGAACTAAACCAGGACCCTAGTTATAGCTAAGTCATTGATATATGGCTATTTATACAATGTTTAGTTAGGGCATCCTGAGAGATAGGCTACCATAGTTCATACCATAAGGTAGGCGATCTCAGACTTTATTTTTATTTATGTTGATTAATTTAATATTTCGATTGGTGTGGTAAGAGATAACCTTTGGCCATATTATCCCCCACATTTTGGTGCCCCGAGTGAGGATTCCGATCGGTGTGTAGACTAGGGGTTGGGTTAGGTCAATTTTGTTATTAACAGTTAGGGTCCCCATTTCTATAAATGTATAATGTCGCATTTGTGGGACACAGTTTGATACCCCGCCATTTTGAGGTCCCTAACTGTGAAATTAGATGCTATCGAGCCCCAGGAGGTAGAGCCCGTAATTTCATGACAGACAGGCGACTGAATCGTGTACTCGATTGGCCTCCCCTATTGACCATCTTATATTTGGGAGGCAACGACGTACACGAAACAGTCCAAGTGTCAGAAATTACGGATGACATCATCTCTATCATCCAACTAATTGAGCAGCGCTGTGGCTCTAAGGTAGCAGTCATCTTGCTGGAGCCACGAGAGCTGCCCCCCATTCATGAGGGTGAGCCAGGCGTAACCCGCGGTCATTACCGCACAATATACCAAGCCATGAATCGGCGACCGCAGAGACTACTGCGCGGCTATCGAACGTTCCAGTTTGGAGCCAGACCATATCGCCGCAATTTGCGTCGTGACGGCGTCCACTGGAACCATAGAGCTCAAGCCGCGCAGGTAGCCCGCTATCACGAGTACATCGTCGATTCACGGGCAAATTGGTTGGTTTACCAGGTGATGGCCGTGGGTGAGTGGCACTGGCATGGCGTTTAAATCCTGTGTTAGAGGACTGGTAGGAGGGCCTGCAACGTTGCGTTCTCTGGCGTTTGTGGAACTCGGAGCTTGAGCTTCGTTGCAGTCCCTAAATTTCCCCCATATTTTTCTTATTTAGACCATTTTATGTCTCCGCCCTTAATGTCACCCGCGTCTGGCAGACTAGGTCGACCAGCTAAATGCTCGGGACGGAGCATATACCAAATTTAATAAATAATAAATGTGTTCCCCCCCCCTTTTAGAAAAATGCTACTACCACAGGTACCCACTAACATCTGGGATAAGAAATCAATGATTAACTAAATATTTACAGCTTTAGCTTCATTCTTGTACCTAAATTCTCCCTATTATTTGATAATTTAGGCCATTTTTATGTTTCTGTCCTTTAATGTCACCTGCGTCTGAAAGACCAAGTAGACTAGCTAAATGCTCGGGACGACGGAGCATATACGACATTTAATACAAAAATAAATATATTCCCCCCCCCTACTAGCGTGCGTTCCCACGTATTAGGTAAATTATATTGTGGACTTAATGTTTTCAACTAATTATTCATCTGAATTTGTAGCAAATAATGGTATGCATATAATGCTAAAGATTAACAGCTAAATTGAGTATGTGTTAGGCTATAATATATCTAAATATAATTTATGATTGTTGAAAATTAGTCTTCAGTATAAACATTAATAATAGTCCAGATAATAATTACCCATTTTCCAAAATGACTGATACACTCTTGAGAAAATCTATGGTGGGGAAATTAGGCTGGGTAACTAGAGCATTAAATAATTGCCAGGAGGTAAAAAGATGCGACCCCTGTCCAAGGGAGCTGTTAAAATCTCAAATCCAAGATCTTAAAACCCGGTGGGCTAATTATGAAGAGTCTTGCAATAAATTGGAGGAATTTTGCATCAAACAAGAACAATCTGAAAGGTTTGAGGAATTACAGCAAGCCTATGCAAATGCCCGTGAAAATTATTTGGATCAACTAGCTGGGTTCGAATCCTTGGCGACAGAGACAGTTACCGAAACAGGGAGTAATGGTACCAGTAATGGTACTGCGGCTCCGGGACAACAAAGCTTTAAAGTTGCCACCTATAACCTTACCTGAATTTGATGGGCAATCTGATTGGAATACCTTTTGGGACAAATTTAAAGGTTTAGTTCATGACAGGTTAGATATTTCTGCAGCAAATACATTTTCATACTTGTTGGGTCAACTTAAGGGTTTTGCATTGGATTTTATCAAGGAACTTCCCATAACAGATGCCAATTATACAGCAGCTCTAGATGTACTCAAGGAGAATTTTGAAGATACGGAGTTGACTCTACAGCGCCTAGTTTACAAATTGCTGGAGTTATCAGGACCAAAGCATACGTACCAGGATCTTCAGTCATTCCGGATCATGTATAGATCAAAGGAAGGAGTAATTAATGGGGCCTTAACCCTAAGGAAGGCCTCTCTATAAACTACCCCTGAACCTGAATGCATTTTTATGTTACCTCCAGCAACCGACTTTACTCCTAAACTCAATTAATGCAATCAACAAATACATGTGGCAGTCCAGGGATTCGAACCTAGGATGCTCACACCGAAATTCAGTGCATTTATCCATTGCGCTACGAAGACAGTTATAGAATGGTGGACAAGCCTACGATTTATTATGCAGTTTCGAATCCTGCATATCAATCTAAGCATGTACACACTTTCCAACTGCGCTATCATAGGCTATGTATAGATGAAAGGATGGAGCAACTAATGGGGCCTTAACCGTAAGGAAGGCCTCTCTATAAACTACCCCTGAACCTGAATGAATTATTATGTTACCTCCACCAACCGACTTTACTCCTAAACTCAATTAATTAAATCAACAAATACATGTGGCAGTCCAGGGATTCGACCCTAGGATGCTCACACCGAAATTCAGTGCATTTATCCATTGCGCTACGAAGACAGTTATAGAAAGGTGGACAAGCCTACGATTTATTATGCAGTTTCGAATCCTGCATATCAATCTAAGCATGTACACACTTTCCAACTGCGCTATCATAGGCTATGTATAGATGAAAGGAAGGCGCAATTAATTGGGCCTTAACCCTAAGGTAGGCCTCTCTATAAACTACCCCTGAACCTGAATGAATTATTATGTTACCTCCACCAACCGACTTTACTCCTAAACTCAATTAATGAAATCAACAAATACATGTGGCAGTCCAGGGATTCGAACCTAGGATGCTCACACCGAAATTCAGTGCATTTATCCATTGCGCTACGAAGACAGTTATAGAATGGTGGACAAGCCTACGATATTATGGTCATCCTATGGTTAAACTATTAAGTGGACCCAGGTGCGCTAATGAACATACTCTCTCTCAGATACCTGTCTTAACTCAGGATAATTTGACAGCTACATATAATCATTTTATTTCTTCACTCCACAATGCGCAAAATAAATATATCCCCAAAAGAAAATTTAGATCAACACAGAACCAACCCAAATGGATGAATAATAGACTATTAGACCTTCTAGGAAAAAAGAGAGGAATATATAGAAAATTAAGAAAGGCGAAATTCACCTACTTGCTTACTATCAGAATCTATCAAGAGAGGTTAAAAAAGGTATAAGGACAGACAAAAGAAATTATGAAATCAGGATAGCCAATGACTCAAAAAATAACCCTAAGGCTTTTTACCAGCTATATAAATCTAAAGTTAGAGATAAAATAGGCCCCCTTAAAACTTTGATAGGAGAAATGACAGAAAATTATTTAGAAATGTGCAGTACATTAAATAGTCAGTTTCTATCCATTTTCACTAATGAAAATTTGGCACAGATTCCAGAAGTCTGTAAGGTATATAGCGATAGTATAGAAAATAGGTTAAGTACGGTTACTATAAATAGAAATGATGTGCTTAAGGAAATTGACAGACTGAAACCTCAGAAATCACCTGGTCCCGATGAGGTATATGCTAGAGTATTAAAAGAATGCAGAGATGAGTTAAGTTACCCATTAACATTTCTTTTTAACAATTCATTAGAAACAGGTATAGTTCCAGAAGCTTGGAAGCTTGCAAATGTAGTTCCGATTTTCAAAAAAGGTGATAAATCAATAGCATCCAATTACCGTCCCATTAGTCTCACTTCAATCATTGGAAAGCTACTAGAGTCAATTATTGCTAGGACAATGAGAAACCACTTAGAAACATTTAACTTAATCAATTCTTCTCAGCATGGATTCACTCAGGGACGTTCTTGCCTTACTAATTTGCTTAGTTTTTTCTCAGAGGTATATGAAGCAGTAGATAATGACAAGTCATATGATATTATATATTTAGATTTCAGTAAAGCTTTCGACAGAGTCCCTCATGAGAGATTGATGAGAAAGGTTGAGGCACATGGAATAGGTGGGGCGATGTTAGGATGGATTAGGTCATGGCTAATTGGTAGGAAGCAGAGAGTCACCATAAATGGTACTAAGTCAGAATGGGGATCAGTCAAGAGTGGTGTCCACCAGGGATCTGTATTAGGTCCTCTGTTGTTTATTATATACATAAATGACCTTGATTTAGGTATAACTAGTAGGATAAGTAAATTTGCAGAACAAAATGGGGAGACAAATTTATTCAGTTAGAGATATAGAGTGTCTGCAAAGGGATCTAGATACCTTACACGAATGGTCAGTAAAATGGCAGATGAAGTTTAACATTGACAAATGCAAGGTATTAAAGATAGGGAAGATGCATACAAATTTTAAATATAAACAAGCTAATATGGAATTAGAGAACTCAGACTGTGAGAAAGATCTAGGTGTGTTTGTTAGCAATGATTTGAAGCCTAGAAAACAATGTATAAGCGTTCGTAACAAGGCAAACAGGATTCTCGGGTTCATATCTAGGAGTGTGAGTAACAGAACTGCTGATGTTATCTTAAAACTTTACTTGTCATTAGTGAGACCCCATATGGATTATGCTGTTCAATTTTGGTGTCCTTATTACAGAATGGATATAGATTCATTGGAGAGAGTACAACGTAGAATGACAACAAATGATCCATAATATTAGACATCTTCTGTATGAAGAAAGGTTGAAGAAATTAGGCTTACATTCGTTAGAGAGACGCAGAGTTAGAGGTGACATGATAGAGGTATTCAAGTGCGTTAGTGGAATTAATAAAGGAGACATGAAAAATGTACTAAAGCTCAGTGATAGCGAAATAACTCGTACAAATGGTTTCAAATTAGATAAATTTCGTTTCAGAAAAGATATAGGCAAATATTGGTTTGGTAACAGAGTTGTAGATGGGTGGAATAGGCTACCAAGTGATATAGTGGGATCAAGAATGATAGGGAGCTTTAAGATAAAATTAGATAGGCATATGGACGAGATGGGTTGGGTGTGAGGGGGACCTACCAGGTGTGGGCCAATCGGCGCTCAGCAGACCCCGTAATCTTGTGTTAATCTCTGATCGTTTTGGTGGGGTCAGTACTCAAGGTATTAGTGAGATGGGTCTATAATTGGACCTTGTAATTGGGGTTGGGTGTGACAGGGATCTGCCTTGTATGGGCCGATCGGCTTTTTGCAGACTCCCATTTTCTTATGTTCTTATTATGCAGTTTCGAATCCTGCATATCAATCTAAGCATGTACACACTTTCCAACTGCGCTATCATAGGCTATGTATAGATGAAAGGAAAGAGTAATTAACCCTTAATTGGCGGCGCACAACTTATGTCGTGTGAAATAAATTTGGACTAAGTGGCGGTTCACAACTTATGTCGTGTGCCATTTTCAGCACGTAATGTTGCAGAGAGAGAGAGCTGAGCGGTGTGAGGAGCGTAGTAAGGCTATGACTGCCGCCCACCACTGCGGTGGACCAACTGAAGTGAAAACCACCCTTCCATCCCCCCTCACACTCGGTACACTGGGAATTATGTAGGGAAAGTACCTAATTACATGGTTTTTGCACTCGTGTTGCGCGATCGTTGCACGAGAACCAGTGGTCGTACAAGGATGGTTGGGGTGTCATTGGAAATATCTGTTTATGCCCTTTCAGGGATAGGTACTTGTTTTACGCTCTGGGTCTTATTTAGGCATGAAAATTATCACGTAAACAACCCTATTTAGGGTAAAAACACCCCGCTGGGCGCTATGGCCAAATAGACCACCTAGCCCGGTAAATAAGGGTTAATGGGGCCTTAACCCTAAGGAAGGCCTCTCTATAAACTACCCCTGAACCTGAATGAATTATTATGTTACCTCCACCAACCGACTTTACTCCTAAACTTAATTAATTAAATCAACAAATACATGTGGCAGTCCAGGAATTCGAACCTAGGATGCTCACACCGAAATTCAGTGCATTTATCCATTGCGCTACGACGACAGTTATAGAATGGTGGACAAGCCTACGATTTATTATTGCAGTTTCGAATCCTGCATATCAATCTAAACATGTACACACTTTCCAGCTGCGCTATCATAGGCTATGTATAGATCAAGGGAAGGAGTAATTAATGGGGCCTTAACCCTAAGGAAGGCCTCTCTATAAACTACCCATGAACCTGAATGAATTTTTATGTTACCTCCAGCAACCGACTTTACTCCTAAACTCAATTAATGAAATCATCAAATACATGTGGCAGTCCAGGGATTCGAACCTAGGATGCTCACACCGAAATTCAGTGCATTTATCCATTGCGCTACGAAGACAGTTATAGAATGGTGGACAAGACTACGATTTATTATGCAGTTTCGAATCCTGCATATCAATCTGAGCATGTACACACTTTCCAACCGCCTATCATAGGCTATGTATAGTTGAAAGGAAGGAGTAGTTAATGGGATCTTAACCCTAAGGAAGGCCTCTCTATAAACTACCCCTAAACCTGAATGAATTATTATATTACCTCCAGCAACCGACTTTACTCCTAAACTCAATTAATGAAATCAACAAATACATGTGGCAGTCCAGGGATTCGAAACTAGGAGGCTCACACCGAAATTCAGTGCATTTATCCATTGCGCTACGAAGACAGTTATAGAATGGTGGACAAGCCTACGATTTATTATGCAGTTTCGAATCCTGTATATCAATCTAAGCATGTACACGACGAAGTTGTACTTAGATAAAATACTACGATTGTAGCATGAAAAGGTAATTTTAATATATTATCAAATTCCTATAAGAAATACACGAATCAGAGATACGAAATAGAGCGAATTACATAACGTAAGATGTAATAATTTTTGTTTTGACAATAGTAAGTTAAAAGAAAATCGGTCACCTAAATAATATGGTGCAACGAATAAAAATAACTTGAATATGAGTTACTATAATGGTGTGAACAGAATTACGAAAACCCGCACACGTCGACTAGATTAATTCACAAGCACTGGATAAACTCGATAACATGAATATTTGAATTTATATTGATTCAACGGGGGGGTTCTTGACTTTTCGATATGGAAAGATAGATAGATTAAAATTTGGGCACAAGTCCTAGGTAAATGATGATAAAATAGGGAATATCTTCACGGAATACACTTTCGCCTCAACTTGGATGCACAAAAGAATAAATAACACATAAAGGTGAAATCTGAGAGTATTCCGTTTTAAGTCTGTATAAAGGTAAGTTTACATAACGTGTGTACAATTATGAATTATAATAATTAGATAAGGATTACACTAAAGGATTCACTGGGCAATATCTGGTACTATGAAATCACTTATACAGATCAATATTTATGGGAGGATAAACGACTATGTAACGTGTACACAATTAGGAATTAGAATAATTAATTAACACAGATCCTTGGCACTGATCAAATTATCAACACTTCCGGAATACTCTCATATTCTACCTTACCTTCAACAATACTCGCATATTCTACCTTACCTTCAACAATAGCCACAAATTGAGATACGCAGAACACTTAGGATAGCGTGGTGGGGAGAAGGGCCAAGTACGAGGGTCGGGGCATCGTAGAGCTCCGGGCACGGCGGCTGGACGTCGAGGAACCGCTTCGTCAGGAGTCCAAGGGGCAGGGGGGCACAGGACGGCAGGCACCTTCTCTCTCAGGGGGGTGAACGACTCCCGGACAATAATCCAGACAGAGCGTTAGTGGAACGATTCCCGGACAATAATCCAGACAGATTGCTAGGGTGAACGACTCCCAGACAATAATCCCAGATGGAGCGCTAGTAGGCAGTTAATACTCCCGGACAATAATCCAGACAGCAACCTACTGAGTGTGAAGTGACTTCCTATAATTTCAGTCAGGCTATATTTGGGTTATTTCTCTTGGTCAGGTTGCATGGTTTCACATTAACAGGGGCATAGTAAATACATAAAAAGTGGCTATGTCGGGGGTAATAATTACATGAAAAATATATGTGGGTGCTTAATAATATTGCACTGAGATTCTTGTCTTTTTTACCTGTGTGTCTTATTTCTACTATATGGCATGATGATGTAATTCGTGATTTTCTGTTCACTAACTGGTTTGTCTATTTGGATTGTTTATGTAATGATTTTCTTATGCGACACTTCCTATCACCATTTATCTTCCTTTCTTGCATGATAGCTTCTCGAGGATGAAGAGCCCCAACGATTTAAGTATTCCCAGGGCTCTTTATGCATAAGTATTTTTCTCATAGTAATATTCGGGGAATAACTCTGCTTTTGTTGTTTGAGCCCCGCGCTGTGGTTGTTGGGGCCGTGCGAGGTGATGATTGGTGGGGCTTGACCTGCATTTTGGGGGCAACTCACCTGTTTGCCCGGGAATTGGAGAATGGGTCCACTGGTCTAATTTCCCGTTCTTGAATTTCCCATTCTTGAGTTTCCCGTTCTCTGGAGAATGGGAAATGTTGTCCATTATTCTTTTCTTCTTTTGATGTATAAATCCCTTCCATCTGCTGTCCCATGATTATCTGACCACTGCTACTCTGTGCGGTTCTTCTTTGGGTCCCAGCACTTTAATTGTAAATACATCCATGAGCATTATTATTAATGGAATTTAATCTAATTTTCACATTCATGAGTCAAGTTAATTATTTAAAATACCTTACACACATACACATGTTCATCTTGTGGTTCCAGTAATAGTAATCTGTCCTTATGCATTCATAAATTAGTATTCATGCACTCATAAATTAGTATTCAAATCATAGACCGGGAGAAAATGCTTTATTTCTCTCAAATCACAATCACACTTGTGTCCAAGGATAGGTTGGGGTCTGGACTTCTATCTATCTATTGCCAGACGCCTGATCCCCAAAGGGGTGACCACGAACAGATCTCCTTCATATGGTACCATATGCTGGGCAACTCGTTGATTATTTACCTTTATTCTCTAGACGCTGGAGGGTCCATGGCCAAACTGCTCTGGATGTAAAGAAAAAGCTGGATGCTTTAGGAGGAAACAATGATGACTAACTACAGTCATATTGTAAAATTATGCTGTAACCACCTATTAACAGCAATATAATATAATATTGCCACATAGCTTAGTTGAACAATCCCCAAATCAGGCAAATTTAATTGTCATTGTCCATGTGTAATTACATTAAAAATACACATAGGCACAATTGATATTGTATTGCTTTAAAACTTTACAATTGCTTCTTTGCGTTACTCATATATCATAAATTGTACTGTTCTTCCTCCTGACAGCACCTGATCAATGGTGGGGAGCACGTCACACTCTGGGATTAATGACCGGCGCTGGTTTCGCCATCACCTACATGGTGAGGACCAGTTTCAGTGTGTCAATTGTTGCTTTGGTTGGCACCAGAGCAGATAATGCCACTCAAAACAATAGTGATGTGTGTCCCCTCCCAGATGATTTCGGCTCCAGTCAACAATATTCAGTGAGTATTACCATATTTCAATATATATCTACCGAAGTGTTTTTGCTTATATCTAGATCTGTAAATATCATTCACAATTCCTGATATTCTCTCATTAACAATTTTGAAGCTTTTGTATCACATATGACAATGCAGGGCTTCACTCTCTCATTCACTTAACCATATGAGCATGATAATAGTTTTGATTTTACTCATCCCTGGTGCGTTATTTCCACCACAATTGAGACTCTTCCAAAACACAATGAAAAGTTAATCAGCGTGTTGGAAACACATTCCCACATTTGAACATATACACTGTTTTTGCTATAAAAAATGATCTGGTTGTGGTGTGGTATTGGTCAGAAGTTGAAGTAGCTTGCGCGTGTAGGTAACTAGCGAGAGCACAGACGACAGGAGAAGGAGAAAGAAGGAAGGAGAGGATTATCATAATTGTCTTTATATCTTCCATGTAAAGCAATACTATTGAGGCACTTATGCATAGCTTTGATGCTCTAGAGTAACCCATGTGAAGAAATAGGAACCAGAAATTAAGTGTAGAGAATGGTTTTGTGAAATATTTAGTCAAATAAACAACATCGGGGCTGAGAGCGAGAGGCAGGACGGAGAATAAAATGTGTGCATCCTCCCCTCCCCTCCTCCTCTACTGTGTGTACAGTACTTTTGCTCGATCCGGTCATGTACCTCCTCCTCTCTTGTATATTTACATAGGATGTAGTATACATCCTAAGTAAATAATAGGATTTATCCTAATAATATGCAAATAATGGTGAACGCATTACCAATTTAATCATCTCGGGCGTGGAGGCATTATTCCATATGCAAACATAATCATAGTTTACTCAAGTTTGTTTTACTGCTGTCCACAATAAGGAAGAGCAATACAACGGTACTGTCACGTTCAAACTCAAGAATCTCATACTTTCTATGTTTCTGCCCGGAATCAAGCCAAATTGTTGTTTTTTTGACTCACCAAACCTCTTTCAGTAATAACAAATGCTTTCCAACTTTCCAACTCTAGCTCTTCCCATGTATTTTGGTATTTAGCCAAAAAACGCTCCAATAATTTCACTTCCTTGTCTTTCCTTCATATTTTTCCCCTCTAGACAGCACCATCCCCACGTCTTTCACTGACAAAGTTTAATTCTTTGGTCAAACTTTGTATAAAAACTCCCCCTTGGATGATTTTGGTGATCCTGCTCCCTCTACCCCCCCCCCCCCCCACCCCTTTCTCTCTATCTCTCTCTCTCTTATTTACGCTTAATATCCTTTCTCTTTTAACCCTTAATTAGCGGCTCACCACATAAGTCGAGTTAAATAAAGCTGGACTATGTGGCGGCGCTCGACATAACTCGAGTGGCAATTTCAGCACGTAATGTTGCTGAGAGAGAGAGACAAGTGGTGGCAGGAGAGTAGCGAGCGTATGACTGCTCCAGACCACCGCGGCGAACATACTGACACGAATCCCAGCTCCCTCCTCCCTCTCTCACTCGCTATATAAGGAATTGTATCGGGAAAGTGGCTAATTACATGCTTTTTGCACTCGCGTTGCACGGTTATTGCAAGAAAACTAGCCATTATAAAAGGATCGTTATGGTGTCATTCGAAAGCTCTGTTTATGCCCTTTCAGGGATAGGTACTTGTTTTACGTTCTCGGTCTTATTTAGGCATGAAAATTATCACGTAAACAGCCCTATTTTGGCTAAAAACACCCCGCTGGGCGGTACATATAAATAAACCGCATAGGCCGCTCGTAAGGTGTTAAAGAAATATAGTAAATTCTACCATTTTCTGGGTTTAATACTAAGCAGGAGGATGGACCATATGATGTTCCTCCTCCTGGATGTTTGCTCTCATTTAACTTCTTTCAAATTAGGGTGACCGCTCTCAGCCTTCTATCGTCCAATTGCTCTCCTTTCTTGCATATCCAAAGCTTAGTCTATTCTTAATTTAAAATTTCTTGAGCATTTATCCTCCCGTAGACTACTTTCAGATTGCTAGTATGGCATCCTTGACCCGTACTGTACCGCAGGATACAGTAATAAAAGTCCCCAGCAGTCCCAAGCAATGTGGCAAAAATGGCAGGAGAGACCACCTATCCACCTCCAAAGATGAGGCAACACTGGCTCTGTCACCCTTCAGTGGGTCTCATGTAAGCTGAGAAGTGGTGGCTGCTTGACTGGTGATCTTCTAGTGTCCACCATTCTTTAACTGTCTTCATGGCGCAATGTATAAGGTGTTGATTTTCGGTGTGAGCATCCTGGGTTCGAATCCACGGACTGCCACATGTGTTTGTAATATTTTATTAATCGATTTTAGGAGTACAGTTGGTTGTTGGATAGAACATAATAATTGATATTGGTTCAGGAGTAATTTATCGAGAGGACTTCCCTAGTGGTTAAGGCCCCATTAATTGCTCTTTCCATTCACATATGCATAGCCTACATGAGTTGCAGTTGGGATGTGTGTACATGCTTAGATTGATATGCAGGATTCGAAGTTGCATAATAAATCGTAGGCAGTGTCCACCATTCTTTAACTGTCTTTGTGGCGCAATGCATAAGGTGTTGATTTTCGGTGTGAGCGTCCTGGGTTCGAATCCACGGACTGCCACGTGTGTTTGTAATATTTCATTAATCGATTTTAGGAGTAGAGTTGGTTGTTGGATAGAACATAATCATTATATAATTCTAACTCTTGGTCATCCTCCTTTCGGGATTTTGGTGAGACCATTTCTTATGAGCTAGATATATTGAAAGCCTTTGATGGAGTCTGGTACAAATCTCTCATTTCTAAACTACCCTCCTTCAGTTTATATCCCCCCCTCTGCACCTTTATCTCAAATTTCCTTTCTGGCCATACATAGCTTCGATTGTGGACAGCCATCACTCACTTCCTCAACAATTCAACTCCGGTGTTCGTCAGGGTCCTGTCTCCAGTTCTCTCTTAAATATTCATTAATGATCTCAACTGTCCCTATAGTCCTATGCAGTCATTTGCTGATGACTCAACCTTACACTACTCAACTTGTTTCACACAATGACCCACCACACAATGACTTCAAAACTCACTTGATGAGGCCATAGCACGCCTATGTTCTAATCTCTCAACTTTTTCTGATTGGGGCAGAGATTATCTTGGTACTTATAATCAGTGGTGGGCACGATTTCCGCTAATCAGCTAACAGCTAATAACGAAGCTAAATATTTCGTTAGCTGGTTAGCTTTTAAGCTAACTTTGAAAATCATTAGCGGGCCGATTAGCTTCCGATAAATTTACTACCGCTAACTGTAAGTCAGCTAATCAGCTAATGTGCGTTCGCTGATAAAAAAAAATGTATTGCTCAAAAACGTTTGCAAACCCTAAAATTACACATATTTATGTGAGTATGTAATTGCAGCAGGCAGTATTACACTGACAATATCACGTCACATGCACATGCACAGTACAGAATACAAGACTCATGAGTCATATTATGACATGAACGTCACGTGTCGTGAGCCTAGTGCCGACTTGAGAAATTCGCTACAGAAAAACTACGACATATATATTTTCAAAATGTTACCATAGATCTATTTGGGTATATAGGCCTATTTGTTTTTATTTATTGTTATATAAGTTCCTATATTAGAAAGTAAATTTGTTTCCAGTCTCAAATGCATTTTAGTTAATTGTTGATTAACAATAATTAATACTTAGATTATTACAACTATTAACCCCTTCAGCACCATGATGTAATTTGCATTATATTCTAGTTATCAATAGATGATTTTCTTTAGCCTATGATCTACTTCTAGGTCTCTAGGATATAAAACTTAACTTTAGGAGTTAAGCTTATTGATGTTGTTCTACTGTCTATGTCTATCTAAGTTTTCGAACTCGATACAAAAAAATCTATTCGACAGAAGTGTCATTACATAGCTCATGAGTTATAAGTCATAATCATAAATAATCAATCTTAATTACTATATTTGTTTTATTATTTACTATCTAGTAATATCTTATCGTTCTTATGATATTGCATACAGACACTGTTGTACATAACTCACGAGAGAAACATTATATTATATTTTTAGCCACCGGTACTCGCTAATATATTGAATTTAATTTTGATTAACAGTGTCCGTAAATATTGTGATACAGTAGTAATACTGAACAGTCTTGTATTAATGTATGCAAATACATTTGATTGTAAGCTAATGTTTATTTAATTTTGTCATTTAATGATTTATGTACAAAAGGATGCACATGCACATTTCATTAATCATCTGATCTTGGCAGTCTATGATTCTTCTAGCCTATGTTTTGGAAAGCTGTGTCTAAGCAATTAACTACAACTACAACCTAATGCATATCATAGTTTTAGCTTTCTAGGTTTGTGTTTAAGGGCTTAAGAGGAAAAAATCAAACCAATGCTAAATTCATATGATAAAAGTTAGCTGTTAACTGTTATCGTTAGCTTCCACTAATTTCTTTAGCAATTTAGCAACTTAGCGTTATCGAAGCTAACGTTCTAATTTAGCTGATTATCGGTTATCTCAGCTAACTTTTTGGTTAGCTGTGCCCACCACTGCTTATATTGCTTCTAAACTCAGTTTCTCCATCTATCTACCCATAATAAACCTCCACATAACTATACAATACACAAATCAAACCTCCATCTTTTTTCAATATTTTTGGTTTCTTTTTCCTCTGACCTTTCTTGGAATGATCATATTACCACTCTTGCTAAAACAGTCTCCCAGAATTAAGGAGTGCTCAACCGCCGCCTCCGGGGGTTCTTCACCTCCACACACCTTCTTGTTCTTTACAGGGGCACAGTGTGCCCATGTATTTGCCTGTGTGGGAAGGTTCCACCCATACCACACTTCTGGAATGGGTAGAGTCAAAAGTATTTAGTCTCATCAATTCACCTCCTTAGAATCTCTTGCTACACGTCGGCATGTAACATCTCTCTCAATCTTCTGCCCCTATTACAAGAGTCAATGTTCTTCAGAGCTGTCTTAATGCATAAAGCCACAGGCCATAGCGTGGTTATTAGAGCATTCACCTGCAAACTTAAAGGTCGAGAGTAAGAGGTTCAGTTCAGGCCAGCCAGTGTGCGTTATTGGCAGACGATAGTGCTGATGCTAGATGGCACGGTCTAGCAATCTGTGGCAACTGTCCAGTGAAGTCCATAAAACATCAGGGCAACCACCCTAGCCACGACCCTCTACAATTCAGCGGTTCCCAAACTTTTCCAGTACGTGACCCCTTTCAGTAGTACCAAACCTACCATGACCCCCACCTTTATAAGCCTTCCGAAAAAATACTAATTTCCAATGGCGCAGATACATTTTAAAGTTTAATCACAGCAGAGAGAGCAATAAAAAAAATATATATATATTAATGTTTATTAACAAGGATTGATTTAATCATGTATTTTAATGAGAAGGATGTATTTGCTTTTTTGATACAAGCAAATCAATACGCGGGTCTGTGTGGCTCAAGGCACATCACGTGTCTGCTTCAGCATCCAACCTGTTTCGGGCCTTTGATTTGATTACCAAGAGAGTCGAGAAACCACTTGCACAGAGGTAAGTCGATGAGAAAGGAATGAGAACCTTCAGGGCGAATTCGCTGGTCTTGGGGAAAGCGGAAAGCATTTTGGCCCAGCAATTAGAGCTGCTGAACTGTTGTTGTTCCTGGAACTCCTCTTTGGCTGCAGTGTTGTTGATTAGCTCCAAGAATTCCTCTTGTATGTCATCAGGAAGATCGTCCACAGTGCATCGGAAAGGATTGCGGGCAAGTTTCAGCTGTACATTCTCATTTGCATCAATCTCATGAAAATAGTGTCTGAACTCTTCTTGGATGCTTGACAAGTGTTCCTTGATATCTTGCTGCAGCTCCTCTGCAAGTGGTTCTTCACCGACGACCTCAGTCAGACGTTGGAAGGAAGCTACATTTCTCCTCTCGAATTTCCTCTCCCAAAGAGCTAGGCTTGTTGAGGAAAGCCTTGATGGCATCGGTGTGCATTATGATGGTGGTATCTGGGCCCTGTAGTTGCCGGTTGAGTCCATTCAAAGCTTCGAACATGTCTGCCAAGTAGGCAAGACTACACTTAAACGGCTCTCGAATGTCCTTTAACCCGGCAAGCGCGATAGGCCTCACGGAAGGCTTCCTATAGGGAACGCGATAGGCCTCACGGAAGCAGGACCATAAAAAAAGCCTTCCATAAAAAAAAAGGGCCTATCAAAACAAAGGAATTTGTCTCTAGGTGAGATAATTCCCCTCCAGTACTCATCCATGTAAATCTCCCCCACCCCCCTCCCCTCCTTCCCCACCTTATTCCCCCCTCCCTCCCCTCCTCAATTATCACCTATTTTTCCTCTTATTATCATCATTTATCGGTTATTTTTCTCTCCCGCGATAATGTAGCACAAGTGGGTTGCATAAAAGATCGTTATGCAACACCCAGACACCGGCACACACCGCCCCGCTCTCCTCAGTTGACTCCCAGACAGCGAGAGGGGAAGGCTGCCTGTCTCTCTCTCTCGCCTGAGATTATGACCGGGTGGCCAATATCTTCGTTTTTCACCACCCAAATGCTTTTCCCACTTATTTTAGCACTCTTGAAGGTTCATATATACATCATATATGTAAAATAAAAGCATACCGAAAACAAATAATGGTTTATATTGTAAATATAACGAATTCTGTCAGAATCCAGGGCTAGAAATGCACAAATAACTACCCTAGCACCTACTGTCATATCGCGCTTGTCAGGTTAACAACTGCTCCGTCTTCCCTTGAGCTGCCAGAAATACCTGCAATTCATCAAAGAGCTCAAATACACGGGTGAGAACATTGCCCTTTGACAGCCAACGAACAGATGTGTAGAAGAGGAGGTCTTGGTGGGCAGAATCCATGTCTTTGCACAACTGACGAAACAGCCTGGTGTTCAGTGCCCCTCCTTTGATATGGTTGACGATGCAGATCACAGTTTCCAAGGTGGCTTTGAGAGCAGCAGGGAGCGTGACATCCGTGACATCCGGGTTCTTCTTCTTGACCAGAGTCACAAATCCTGACTTGGAGCTGAGCATGCTGGGAGCTCCGTCCGTGCAGACACCAACCAACTTTGCCCACAAGAGCTTCTCCTCTTGGAAGAAGTTGGACACCATGTTCATGACATCTTCAGCCTTTGTAGTTGTTATCAGTGGGCTGCAGAAGAGGAACTCCTCCTCCACCTGATTTTCCGAGATGAACCGAGCATAAACCAAGAGCTGTGGAAGCTGTGCGACATCTGTGGACTCATCAAGTTGGATGGCGAAGAAGGGAGAGAGTCGGATTTTCACCGTCACCTGAAGCTTGATGTCCTGGGACATGTCATCGATGCGCTGCTTAACTGTGTTGTCCGAGAGACTTATCTGATTAAGCTTGTTGACACAGTTCTGATCGAGGACAAGGCGAGCAACCTCTACCATGCAAGGTTTAATAAGCATCTCTCCAATCGTGTGTGGCTTCTTCTGCTTCGCGATAAGAAGGGAGATCTTGTACGAGGCCTCGACGATCTTGCTGTGTTGAAAGAGACTCTTTGATTTTCAAGTAGGCCAAATCCTTGATGGTCAGTTCCGGATGAACCTTGGCGAAGTGCTCCTTCAGCTTGAAGGGCTTCTTGCTCTCGTTAGCAAGTGTCTTCTTGCAGATGACGCACTGTGGCAACTGCACGCCATTGTTCACGATAGATGAGAAGCCAAAGTTGAGAAAACTCTCGTTGTATGTGCGTTTTTTCGACATCTGCAAAACAAAATGTCAAGCATTAGGAACGTAAATAGTCGTACGACAGAACCTAAATATAAAAAAAATATAAAAATAAGATCCCTAAATATCATACAAAATTTCCTCAAAATCTTGGACCCTCCATGACCCCCAGAAAAAAACTCATGACCCATTTGGGGGTCATGACCCGCAGTTTGGGAACCGCTGCTCTACATACAAGGCCTGTAAGCTGGTCCGTGACGTCATAACCTTACGGGTAAGGAGTGGCTAGCGACCACTGGCAACCCCTCTATCTTTCACTTTTCCCTCGATATATCCTAATTAATTTGTCACTTCAGCCATTCACTGACTATATTTTACTACTTGTACAGCGTGGTCTAGGTTCTGACAACGTTATACTTTATTATTTAATTAGCATTAGTATTAAAGTCTTGATATGTAAATTACACGTTTATCTACCTTTATTATTCAGTGTATGTGTATGCATTTTGTATTGTTTTGCTTACAAATATATTTGACTAGGATATTCTTTTTGCTAATACCGATACTGTTGTTATATTTGACCAAGCTTTAATTATAAGAGTATTCTTTTTGTCATACATTTTGCTTACATGCTACGATATTAGGCGTTTATTAGGGGTTCGAGCCATAACAAGGAACCCCTATTGTAATCGTTAAATATTCTTATTCTTCCAAATTATTTTTGTACGCCGGTTTTTACGCAATAACTCCGGAACCGCTTGTCGTATCGGGACCAAACTTTTGTATTGGGCAACTTTTTATATGCTAAACATCCAAAATGGCTGCCAAACACGTCCGTGGCAGCCGGTTTCCCGAAAATGTTCAGACTTAAATACCGTCTCTCCCACTCATAGGAAATGATTGGGCTTTGATTATGGACTCCACTACTGATGCTCCACAAATGTTATGGAAAAGGTTTTTGCTTTGCATGTGGGAGTTTATCCGGCAATCTTGAGAAAAACTTGAATTCCATTAAAAATCCATATCTTGAAAACTACGCGGATGATCAAAGCCATTTTTGCGTAGTTGGGTGAGGCTCGCAATTCCTAACGTGTTGATACCAAAAGAATAGAAATTGGTGGAATAGTTTGGCCACAGTATTGAAAACTGTCTATTCTGAAATTAGTATAAACAAATAATCTGTACCCACACAACGTTTCAGTCTTCAGTCTCAGTTTCCACGCATCCCCTAATTATGCCTAATAATTCTTAATTTCATCATTCATATCCATGCATTTTTTACATTACATTTGAGTCCCTACGAATTCGACCAATTATTTAACCAACCTACCTTTTTATACCTACCCTACCAAATAATAATGATAATCAAAATTTATTTTTGGTGAATAGCAGAGTAATGGCTAAGGATTTTAACAATTCCTTACTTTAATAACAATGATCTGGACTTTCAAAGTTTTGACAATTGCCCTCCTCCTCAACCCTAACTTAAGTGTTAACACAAAATACCGCTAGATCCTTTCTCAAAAGTCAGTAGCATGTTGCCTACATAGTCAAACAATGCTAGAATAATGCCGCAATCTCTAAAGAGTTTTGGTTTGTTTGTTTTGCAAATTGTACAATGTAATATGACTAGAATTTCTGAAATTTTCAAATTATTCCTAGTAAATGTCTCTAGATATAAAAAAATGGCTGCTAGATTAAAGTAAATACCTCTACAACTAGCGGTAATGTAGCGGTAAAACTGGCAGCCCTGCATAGTCACCCACCTCCTACCCCTACCAAGACAGTCACCCACTTCCCTTCCTCTCATCGCCGAATAATTATGGTTTGAAGTTTGTATTTGCTTATATTATCTTGTGTATAATTGTAAACCTTCCACGTGTCTCTATTAAGTAATGACATTTAAAAGGATTCATGATTTAAATACAAGGACAGATATTAATCGGAAGAAATAGGTATAAGGGGGTGGAACCAATGAGAGAGAAGGGAGGGCTGAAAATGAATATTAGGTATATATCGTTTTTTGAGTACTTTCCTGATTTATAATGTACATTTACCAATATAGGCAACTCATCTGAAAATTACACAACATTAAATAAGCCTCAGATAGATAATAAACCCGATAAATATTCAAACATTATGGCGAGATAGAAGGAAAGGGTCGTGTGATGGTATTCAAGGGGTAGGAAGGAGAATGGGGAGGAGGGAGGTAGGTAAAGAAGGGGCCCAGATATAGGAGATACATAGCTTCATAATCAGGTGTATTGATCACTTTCATGCTATTATGACTGTATGCTTGCAGAAGTAGCAGGAGACCTAGTTGAAGAGTGAACACTAATAACTAGGCCATAAACAGTAAATAAGACGGAAATGATAGAATAATAAGGGGGTAGATTACTAGAGATAGAGAGAGGTGGTGAGATGTGTTGACAAAACTTGACAGTTCAGTGGTACAGTAATTTCGGCCTTATCGAATCGTGGGGATTTGGTGGTGGTGGTCTCTCTCTCTCTCTCTGTCTCTCTCTCAAATGAGAACATTAGAACAAATGAAAACGGGAGTCTGCGGAGAGCCGATTGGCCCACAAACGGCAGATCCCTTTCACACCCACCCCATCTCGTCCTACCTAATTTCTTGTTGAAGCTCTATTGTTCTTGATCCCATAAATAGCACTCGGTAGCCTATTCCACATATCTACAACTCTTCTACCAAACAAATAGATGCAAATCCCTTACACAGCCACTCACTCTCTCTTTTGCTCTTTTTGGTTTGCACCCCTGTACAAATTAGGCAGCTTTCTCTCTCTCTCTTATAAATGAGAACATATGAAAACGAGGGTTTGCAGAGAGCCGATTAGCCCACATATGGCAGATCCTTTTCACACCCAACTCATCCCACTCCCGCTCTCTCTCTCATTTATTGATGTCTTCCTTACGTTTATGACATCCTATTCTCTATCGTCATGCTTCTTTCTCTCTCACAAATGAGAACATAAGAAAACGGGAGTCTGTAGAGAGCCGATTGGCCCACACACAGCAGATCTCTTTCACACCCAACCCATCTCGTCCTATCTAATTTTATGTTGAAGCCCTATTGTTATTGATCCCACTATAGCACTCGGTAGCCTATTCCACATATCTATAACTCTGTTACTAAACAAATAGAGGCAGACCCTTTACACAGCCAACCACTCCTCTCTCGCTCTTGTTTGTTTTCACACCAATACAAATGAGGCAGATCCCTTACACATGCAACCAAAATAAAAATGGGAGTCTGCAGAGAGCCAAGTGGCCCACACAAGGCAGATCCCTTTCATGCCCAACCCATCTCATAAACGTTATCAGTTACTAACACTATATACTTACTATAAACACCCATGTTATCATATACCTGCAACCAAGATACAATTGACCCTACCAACAATTCTCTTGAGACCTCTGGTGGACGCTTCTGAGCTAGCGCCAGGGCTATGACTGTAGACATTCACTATACCCAACACCTAGGATATGTACAATTTATCTCGATTTGTTTGTATTCTACAAATTTTTATTATACAGTATACAACTACACTAAGTGCTTATATAGTAGAGTAATAAAGGAAAAGTCCATATGCAGCTGATAATCACTACAATCATAAATATAAGGTGATAAGTTATTCATAACAAAATTGGTGCGAAAATAACTGCTGACTTGGTATTGTAAATATATAATATTTATGAATATGGGGGATTTTAAAATATATAAAACAACAGTATGCATAGACCAAAGTATGTGTCAGCTACATACATTTCGACTAACTGCTTATAATATAGAATTGTTGAAGGAAGGGGAGGGTGGATAGCTCCGCGATGTCTCCAACTTCCCACAATGCACCGCGGTAAACATTGTGTTCAGCACCTCTATCGGCCACTGTAGGCACTTAGTGGTAGGGAGAATTGTATGAAATAGGAACATAGGAAAATGTGAGTCTGCTGAGAGGCAATTGGCCGACAAAAGACAGATCCCTTTCAGACCCAGCCCATCTCATAAACTCTCCCTCCCTCTCTCTGGATGATTCAGGTGTCCTTTGAAATCTATTACCGTACTTTCATGAATATATAATTGTATTACGCTCTGGCTTTTGCTGATGCATGAAAATAAGCAGAGAATGAAGGTAATTTTGGCCAATTATGCCTACTCGTACGGGGTTAATAGCTTTAACCAAAAATGGCCACACTCTTTAATGGCGTAAGTGGCCACAGCCAAAATGGCTATACTATATATTCCTTCTGTACTTTCTCCATGTCCGATAAGATAAACTATATTTTGATAATTATGTGACACAACCCTTGTATCCCACACAATACCCTTCTTGCAATACTGCTCGAACGCCGGACAACGTTGCTTGCAACTTTAATTATTATTATTATTATTATTATTATTATTATTATTAATTACAAAATTATCATTTTGAGCTCAAATTTTCCATCAATCACTTACTTATAGGTGATGGAAAGTGTAACAAATTTGTCAAAATTTATTTACAATAAGAAATAGCCTATATTTGGATGATATTTCATCCGAAAATTGTGATAAATTAAAAATGCCTGATTGACTAGCCTACATATGTTGATAGAAATATAATCATATTTGGAGCTTCCTCTTTTTACTTACAAACTTGGTTTGTGTTATTAAGTTATTTTCCTTTGCACAATATTTTTAATAGAGCATTTGAAGAAGCCCATGCCAACATGTTTTCAACCTTTTCGGATTCATGACTTCTATCACAGAATTCATTGGGAAACAGAGCATCATCATTGGCAAGAGCTTGCATTGTAAACACCATTGCCAATTTCCGTTGATTGAATGAAATAGCAAATGCAGGGTGTTGAGTGAATGTTGTAATAATTATATAATTATACATGATAATGGTTGTTGTTATGTCATTTGGATATATTAAGGATCCTCTGCTTATTCCGTGGATATAATCATGATGGTCAGGTATTTCAGTTTCACCCTCTGTACGCAAACTAACTAAAGCTTTGCAAAAACTACAATTCGTTTTATTGGATACTGAATAACAACAGTAACCTTCCAAGTGGGTAATAACTGGAAGTATGTCAGTACAATGTTCAATGTCATTATTAGAGACATTCGAAACTATGTTATGAAAATCTAACCGATTTGGGGTTTCGATTTCCCAACAGTTAGTTTCTTCAAATATCTTTATATTCACATTTTGGTTATGAAATGGCAAATTCATCTTCAGCACCGACATCATTCTGAGTTTTTTTGTTCACATTCAGAGACTTGTCTAATCTATATATTATATTGACATCCTCAAGCTGGTGATATTGTCCAAATCTAGCTTCAAGGTTATCTGTTTGAAAATATCCCGTTAAAATATAGTCCATATTAAGTTAATTTATACAATAGTTTGTCAGCTCAATTATGGCATGTGTGGTATGTTTCAAGGCAGTGAATATTTCCCTTGTCAACTTTCCACTCGCATCATTAACAATATATCCCGTACTTCAAGCCATTTATAGGAAATATTCAAACATCGATTCTGTAGCCAGTATTATTTTCATCAATAGTCAAAGGATAAGAATATTAATTGTTGAGTCGACCCTTTAAATGGTGACTTCATAATTATATTCATCAGTCCACAAGATATGAAAGATCTCGATATAATTTGCGACCTCGGCAAAAAATGGCATATCACGTTGCTTACCAATTGAACGAAGTGGCTGAACTACAGTATGTACTCATTGAATATTTGCAATGTTAAGCTTACGTTTTGACTTTGAAGGTTGGAAGGTGCTATGGATTTCAGAGTTAATCGATAAGAATATTTATGAGAGAATTTGATACCAAGATATATAACTTTTTCAAGGTGGTGCAAGGAGCAATTGATATCTTAAGTATATATATAATTTATACCGTAGTGTGGCTTCTCCCACATTCGGATATGTACTAAAGGCCATTCATTTAATCATCGTAGAAGCTTTCCCTATGACCTTTACCGACCCAGAATGGCCCTTATACAGATAAACGATAAGGGTCAATCTGGGTCGGGAAAGGTTGTAGGGAAAGGCCCTAAAGCGTGAAGGGTAGGTGAGGGTCAGAAGGGTAGTGGATTAACCCTCTTGTCTATACGTCTAACCCAATAGTAAATCGATGTTGCCATTGTTTGTTTTACTCAACAAGTAAGCTGAATCTCTCTCTTTCTCTCAATCTGTCTTTCCCTCCCCTCATCCTATGATTTAAATTGCCTCAAATTCCATGGGTCCAGACATTTTGAGTAACGTACCTTGAATTTGGCTCTCTTTTCCTCTCTCAACTTTTGGGGGATTGGATACTTGTTACAGGCAGATTTGCCTTGTCTCCTCCAAACACATGGACAAAAATACCACCATCACATCAGATTTGGTGAAATAGTTAATAATATGAAAGACAGTAATACACTGAACTTAGCATTACATTTTTACTTGAAACTAACCTGTGGGTACTATTTGAATGTTTCCATTCCCATTAAAAGCTGGATATATCAGTTATAATTGGTAAAAATTTGTAAATGTCATAAATTTGATATTTACATTTAACCTTAACTTGAACTTTGGATATATTTACCAGATTTATGTTGGTATATTTTATATAAAATACAACACAATTTTTTTTTTTTTTTTTATTAATATCAGTTTATTATGAATACCAATCTTAGAATTTGAGCCTTTTAATGTTACTAGAGAATTGTACAAACCAGTTCAATTTGATATTTGATCTATTTCCTGAACTGCAGCTACAGTAAGTTTAGTTTGATAAGTTGCAAATATAGTGTACATCGGTAAGTAAATGTTATCATATTAATTTATATATTTCCATCAATATGTAGTTTTGCACATTTTGTTTATGATTTGGCTTAACCCGTTCAGTACCGGTGACGTCCTTTTCATTATATTCTGGCAACTATTATTATTAAGCTTAAAAATTATAACTACTCATTTAAATATTACAGACTATCTCAACTAAATCTTTTAGCTACCAAATATCCTTCCCAAGCTTCATAAAATCGTCTAAATGTAGCTGAAATTAAAATAAATAGACGTCACTGGTACTGTAATGGTTAATTATGCACCCCCTCTTCTTGTATCCAACAAAATGGTGATTTTGATTGGAATGAGACAACACAAGGCATAATTTTGGGCAGCTTCTACTATGGGTATGCCATTGCAAATGTTCCTGTTGGTCGAACTGCAGAAGTAGTTGGCGGACGACTGGTATTTGGTGTAGGCGTAGTGATTTGCTGTATTATGACACTGCTCATTCCGCTCTGTGCTAACATTTCTACTGGTTTACTCATTAGTAATCTTGTTGTGCAAGGACTAGCACTGGTAAGTAAATTGACAGAGCATAATACTTATGTCTGAGCTCTATGAAGGTTTTCCAGAGACACCATAAAAACTAAAAAGTCATCCTACCAGTGGTACTGTTAATATATGTCACTGCATTACTTGCAAAACAGCAACCCTGGATAAGTATTGTGGTCCGGCGTGATGCACAAAAACGAGTTTTGCGGGTGTAGGGAAGTGGGGAGGAGGGAATTTGGGGGAAGATCTGCAGGCAGTCAGTCTGGCTGAGACTAGTGAGCTGTGAGAAGGTATGCTACTCCTCTCTCCTAAAGCTAAACCCAGAGGTTAGTTTAAACTTGTGTCATGGTGCCACATCTGGCAAGTAAGTTTTTTTTTTTCATTTCGTGAAAAGTGCAAAACTTATTGAAGTTTATAGATATATTTATGACACCTACAGGCAAGTTAGCCAGATGTTTTCCTCACATTATCCCACAAGCAGATTAGCCCAGTGTTGCCGCATTTCACCATACCGATCTTTATTTTCTAATGGTACTATTTTTTATAGTCTACCTTTGAAAAACAAGTAATTATTTCAATGACACACAAGCACACACACACACACACACACACATATTTATATATATATATATATATATATATATATATATATATATATATATATATACTGTATATGTATATATATTAAAAAAAGGCAGTAAAGAACCAGAAGAGAGCCATCCTTTCTTTAGCTTTATTAACCCTTAATTAGCGGCTCATCACATAAGTCGAGTTAAATAAAGCTGGACTATGTGGCGGCGCTCGACATAGGTCGAGTGGCAATTTCAGCACGTAATGTTGCTGAGAGAGAGAGACAAGTGGTGGCAGGAGACTAGCGAGCGTATGACTGCTCCAGACCACCGCGGCGAACCTACTGACACGAATCTCAGCTCCCTCCTCCCTCTCTCACTCGCTACATACTGAATTATATGGGGAAAGTACCGAATTACATGCTTTTTGCACTCGCGTTGCACGGTTATTGCAAGAAAACTAGCCATCATAAAAGGATCGTTATGGTGTCATTCGAAAGCTCTGTTTATGCCCTTTCAGGGATAGGTACTTGTTTTACGTTCTGGGTCTTATTTAGGCATGAAAATGATCACGTAAACAGCCCTATTTTGGCTAAAAACACCCCGCTGGGCGGTACATATAAATAAACCGCATAGGCCGCTCGTAAGGTGTTAATAATGTTTTAAATTCACAATATTTTGGACGCCTCATCCATCATCAGGTGACTTATTGTAATTCCAGAATGAACAAATTTGAACTGTTTTACATATAAATATAATTAGTTGGATCTTTTCTATATAATAAATCATCATTAATTATAAAAGAACCGATTGAACAAAGGCTAAATTAATACATCATAATGATTAATTTAGAGAAGAAATAAATATGAATTCAATAGAAGTTTATTTTAGACACCCATGTTATCCGTGAGGAGTCATAAAACTAAACTGAGGTACTGTACCAACTTACAAACACTCTTAGGGTAAGTAATCCCTTCGAAATATAAATAAATATATAGTTATACAGGGAAATTAATAACTGAACGTTATCTTCTTTGATGAAGCTTCCTAGTTTTGACAACTAACCCGTTAAGCGCAAGCTATTGGTAGTGCACACCCTACCGCCAGGTGAAAATATTAGGCCCCATTCCCATCTAAAATCGTCATTTTACGATTAATATCGTTATTACTTATTCATATGCGCCTATTTTATGTTCAATATGAAGATAGTACCATGTAAAACAATAAAACAAGTGGAAATAGTGTTTGGATGGTCAAAATAGCGAATTATTGCGAGCCGGTCCATTCATGAATTGTGGAGCAGAGCGAGGAAGACCCTCCCCTCGCGAGGCCTGAAGCCTGACTGACTTACTCACCCACACTCTTCCTTACGCAACACACTCGCGAGTCACATGACACCACCATAGAACTGGCTTGGAGATGTTGACATGAAAATATACCAATGAATAAGGGAATAACAGGGAAAATAGGTGATAATTGAAGGAAGGGGGGGAAGGAGGGCATTTTGACAGATGTGGAGGAGTGATAGAAGGTATGGAGGGGAATTATCTCACTTAATCACCATTTCACTTGTTTTAAGGCCTTTAATTTTTTTTTTTTAAGCCTTACCTCTTAAGAGGTTCCTCGCCCTTGCCCACCAAAACCTCTTAAGAGTGTTCTCGCCGTTCCTGGGCTAAGTTCGGGTAGCATTTTATTTATTAATATTTTCTCAGCTAAGAAAGTATCTAAATCATTTTCTAATTTTCCCAAGATAATAAAATCTTTCTCTGAAAATAGATGATCATAACTGTGAGAGTGATTTCTAACAGCAGGAATTGGCCGGTACGAAAACTCTTCCCCATATGCTCAAATATCCATACCTTGAACGCTCGAGTACTGCGTCCAATATACCTAGCATTACAGCTTGGACATGAACATTTGTATACATTATTTGAACACATGGATTCGGTCCTTTATCCTGAACATTGATCCTAATTTGAAATAATTGACAAATTCAAATTTGAAGCTTACAACTGGATATCTGGATTTTAAGAAAGGCAATGATATATTTATATATTGACGACTGATTTTTACCGTAAAAGTGCAGTTTTATGTACTTGGTCAGCTTGGGGACATTCTGGAAACTCTTTTCATCACTTTGTTTTCTAAAAAGGAACTGTTTGATAATTTTATAAAAGATATTATCATCTATTTTCAGAGAAAGATTCTGTTATATTGTGAAAATTCGGAAATTATTTATATACTTTTTTAGCAGAGACAATATTTATAAATAAAGTGCTACCCGAACTTAACTGTCACAATTAGGAAGCTTCATTAAAGTAAACAACGTTCAGTTATTAATTTCACTGTATAACTATATATTTCTTTATATTTCAATTAAGGGATTACTTAACCTATGAGTTTTTTGTTAGTTGGTACAGTACTTAGTAGTCATTTTCAGAGCTTCCGTGACCGTGTTTAGGATACCAAAGTTTCTCAGTGAATTTAACAAGGGCAACTGATGCTAAAAAAAATAAGCCCCCATATACCTCACCAAAATGACGGGAAAGTTGTTATTTTAGACGTTTTTCAAAATGGCCGCCGCCGTCATCTTAAATTTTTTATAAAGTTCTATTTCTTGAAGTGAATGGCCAAAAATTACAATTTTGGTGTCTATTCCCACTAATTTTGGTGTCAGAAAACCAATGGGATGGCATAATTAAAAAAAAATTAATAACTAATTACCAAATAATTAAGAAAATAAGAAAATAATTAAGAAAATCAATGGGATGGCATAATTCATGATTTAGAGTCCCATTAACCTCAACATCTAAGACAAATATGATGTTGTTAAATCCACTGAGAAACTTTGGTATCCTAAACACGGTCACGGATCCTCTGAAACTTACTCAAATAATATAATATATAATTTAAAATGTAAACCAAGAATGTTGACTGATCAATTCCTTCTTTTTCAGGTTTGTTGCATCGGATTTGGCGTGAAGAATCATAAGCATGGAACGTAGAGGAGTTAGTGATGTGCCTGATCCAGGACCTGGATTAAAATGCACATTATGTCAATATCCCTGTATAGCTGATGATAGTACGGAAAAGACATCTGATACAAAGTGGGAGAATCTAAGGAGCAAGTGTTTTCGGTGGAAGGAACTTGATAAATTTCAGCATGCCTATGCAGCAGTAGAGTGGCACAAGGGGCCTAAAGGCCTGTACATGCATAGTAAATGTTACACCCAGATCAGTAGTAATCGCTATATTCAGCAAGCACAGAATCGTAAACGGAAATCTGAACAGGAAGAAGTTCAAGCATCAACTTCAAGTCAACAACTCCCAGGAAATGTGCCTAAAAAGCTTCGTTCTAGTACTGTAGTGGTTCATGATAAGAATCTCTGTGTGTGGTGTATGAAAGGACCACAAAAAACCAGTAATCCTGGCAAGTCCAAACTTTTGCTGCTGTCAACAGTAGACGCATGGAACCGGTTCAAGTTGCATACAGTTTGTCTGTCAGATGAGCCAATAAGAGAAAGATTGAATACCCTACTTGCATCTATCCCAGACAGTCGAACGGCGTTTGGATTGGAAATTCGTTATCATCGTGAATGTTGGCGCAATTATGTCAGCAACCCTCTGAAGGAGTCTTTTCCTGATGAAAAAACAGAGCATCTGCAACATGTTAATCTTCGAGAGGCCCAAAATATCTTCTTTCATCATGTCCGTCAAGTTATCTTTGAATATCATGAAATCCGTACACTGCAAGGTCTTGTAAAGGATTACAAAGGCATTACTTCAAATTATGGTTACTATTCCACAGCAAAGTCCAGTTTCGTGAAGGAAATTCTGATCAAGGAATTTGGAGATGACATAGCATTTCATGAACAAGGTCAGAAGAATGTGAGTGAACTGGTATATGATGCAAGAGCTGCAGGTTCATATCTTGAGGCTGCAATATCCTCTCTAGGTGTAAGTGACGATCAGCTGGTGAAGAATGTAGCTGGGCGACTCAGAGATCAGATCATCAAAACAAAAACTGTTCCTTGGCCTCCATACATACATGAGCTAGAAGAATATGAAGACCTGAATGATCTCCTATTGAAGCTCATCACTTGGTTAAAGCACCCCACAAAGTCTGAAGTCGATGACAAGCCCCAAGTCAGATCAATTGCATCTATTTTGACCAGCTACATCACTGGAAGACGTACTGCATTTGAGATAAACCTCAGTGTACTGCTACATGGTATGACAAAGAGCAGAGAAATGGTAGACATATTACATAAGGATGGCCTGGGAATCAGTTACAATGATGTGCTTTTGCTTAGAGATTTCTGGGCAGTTACTGACCTGAAGCATTCAACTGAGTGTCCTTTTGAACTTTCTGAAGGAACATCGGCAATATGTATAGTCGACAACGATGACTTCAAAAGTGACACTTTGACTGGAAGTGGCCAATCACATCGTACAAATGTCATGTTTGTTCAGCCAGACCTACCTAAGCTAAATCTACCTACCCTAGATGATGATAGACCAGTTGCAAATAGCACCTTGCCTTCGTACCTCTCTGATAGCCTCAAAGAACTTGGGAGCCAGATGCAAAGAATTGAACCATACAAAACAGTCAAGCGTGGTGAACCACCCATCAGACCAAGGATAACGGATGAACAACATCTGGACACAGTTCCTCAAAGAATGAGAGGTGTCATCCATGCAATGGCCCGAGCTAAGGCAGACGGAACAAGACCAAAACCAGAAGACCAGACTGTACCAGCCTTTTCTGGCTTCCAGGCCACGCTATCACCAGAAACCCAGAAAAGTCAAGCGATTTATCATATGACTTATCCTGATCCACCAAGCAAGACCATTCTGTATGATGCCCTGCGCAAGCTTGCAAAGGAAATTGATGACAAGAAGATGCCATTTGCCATTATCGTCGGTGATCATCCTGTCTACGCATTATTGCTAGAATTGAAAAGTGAGAATCCAGAGATATTTGCTGACATATTGACATTCATGGGGCCCTTTCATATCCAGATGTCTTTCATCAATGCAATCTACAAAAGGTTCAAAGGCTCAGGCATTTCAGATGTACTGGTGGCTGCAGGCGTCGTTGCAGATGGATCCGTGGATCAAGCTCTGCGTGGAAAACACTTCAACCGCGGTCTGCGTTGCCTTCGACTCTTCTACGAGGCTTTACTCCAACATGCACTAGACAAACGTTTTGAAGGTGCCACTCTGTGTGAAGAGATCCAGGCATCTCTCAATAAGTTACGCAGTTCAGTAGACCAACAAGAACTTAATGATGCACATGCTGAGTTAGAGAGCAATGCCGATCTCAAGGGGCTCGTTGACTCCCTATTCCAGAACTTAGATGGTGCTCCACTAGCAGAATTCTGGATTTCATTCTTGGAGATGGTAGAGATACTGACTCAAAATATACATGCTATAAGGACAAGCAACTGGATCGAGTTCAAGTCTTCACTGAAGTTTATGCTTCCTTGGATGCATATTTATGACAATGATAGATATGGGCGCCATCTTCCAGATTTCATAACAGTCCTAGAAAGTCTTCCCCATATCCAAGCACAATTAATGGAAACTGGCATGTTTGCACAGTCAATGACCGTGGCAATGGCCATGGATGGCACCTTGTAAATGGCTTATGCCTCCCAGTACGCTATACCCAACCTGCACTTCCATCATTCCTGGATCTTCTAAAAACTCCAAGTCATCCACAAATGGAAGCAGCGATGATGACAGCGGAAGTGATTCTGACAGTTGTGCATCATATTTGTCCTGCAGTGATAGTGCATCTTAATGCAGTAGGTCTCTTGTTTTATTAATTTAGGATACCAAAGTTTCTCAGTGGATTTAACATCATCATATTTGTCTTAGATGTTGAGGTTAATGGGACTCTAAATCATGAATTATGCCATCCCATTGATTTTCTTAATTATTTTCTTATTTACTTAATTATTTGGTAATTATTTATTAATTATTTTTTAATTGTGCCATGCCATTGATCTTCTCACACCAAAATTAGTGGGAATAGACACCAAAATTGTAATTTTTGGCCATTCACTTCAAGAAATAGAACTTTATCAATTTTTTAAGATGACGGCGGCGGCCATTTTGAAAAACGTCTAAAATAACAACTTTCCCGTCATTTTGGTGAGGTATATGGGGGCTTATTTTTTTTAGTATCAGTTGCCCTTGTTAAATTCACTGAGAAACTTTGGTATCCTAAACACGGTCACGGAAGCTCTGAAAATGACTACTATTCAGTGCAGTTTATGACTTCACGGTACATGGGTGTCTAAGGTAAACTTCTACTGATTTCATATTATATTTTAACCAATATCTGTATAAGCAAAATATTATCATATTATTGTAAATGTTCAATTTAGTTATTAGATTAATTCATTATTAGTTCTTTCTATGTTTTAGGTTAGGCTATATTGACTAGGACAATTTTGTATTTCGGTCGGTCATTTTCAACATTAGTTTCTTCTCTAAATTTATAATAATGATGTATACATCTAGCCTTGGTTCAATTGTTTCTTATATAATTAATGAAATTAAATATATAAAAAAGATCCAATTAATTATTTTTATATGTAAAACAGACCAAATGTTTTCATTCTAGGATCACAACAAGTAATCTGGTGTCCGAAATATTGTGAATTTCAAACGTTGTTAATAAAGCTAAAGTAAGGTATGTGCGAAGCATTCTGAGTGAGAATAGGTTTAGGGCAAGGTTGTGTGATGTCACTATAGCTTTATAGCTTGGCCATTGATGCAGATGTAAGAGCACACACTTGGAAAAGACAGTTAAAGTTAAGGACAGATAGGCAGATAGGAAGGGAAGGAGGGGGTAGGAGACGGAAAGTGATCCCAATTCATCGCATTCAACACTGATTGTGGACTCCAGGGAAGAGCTGCAAAAATTAGTTTCAAAGATTGGAGTTGCATGCAATAGGAGGAAGCTGGAGATGAATGTAGCACATAATAATTCTATGTGATACAATAGAGATAGATATCATGATAAAATATTATACTTAATAGAGACAGAGAGGGAGCAAACTTTTGTGGGCCTTTGATGAATGTATGGAGGAATACATTTTTGTTGAATCAAGCAAAGATTAGAATGCTTGAAGTAGGATGAACAGTACAGCATTTTATTGCAAGGCATACCCTCTGAATTCCAAATAGAGTAGGATGATAGAAGTGTTGGCCATAAAGTATCTGAGGACAATAAATTATAGTATATGATACGACAGGCCTCCTGTCATAAGTAAAAGTCAGAATGAGATGTATGTATGGGTGAGCGTGTAGTATACTGGAGATGTATGTATGGGTGAGCGTGTAGTATACTGGAGATGTATGTATGGGTGAGCGTGTAGTATACTGGAGATGTATGTATGGGTGAGCGTGTAGTATACTGGAGATGTATGTATGGGTGAGCGTGTAGTATACTGGAGATGTATGTATGGGTGAGCGTGTAGTATACTGGAGATGTATGTATGGGTGAGCGTGTAGTATACTGGAGATGTATGTATGGGTGAGCGTGTAGTATACTGGAGATGTATGTATGGGTGAGCGTGTAGTATACTGGAGATGTATGTATGGGTCAGCGTGTAGTATACTGGAGATGTATGTATGGGTGAGCGTGTAGTATACTGGAGATGTATGTATGGGTGAGCGTGTAGTATACTGGAGAGATAAGTTGCTCAAGTGGTTTGAGCATATGAACAAGTTGAGTGATGTGCAAGCAAATATATAACAACTAAAATAGGGAAAGTAGAAATGGAGGGTGTGAATGAGAGAGTCCATGGAGGAAATGAGGATATGGTGTGAATGATGCTTTGGCAAGCAGGGGCGTCAACTTCCAAGCAGAGGGAAAGGCTGAAAAAGGAACAGGAAAATTAGAGTTAAATGGTATTATGGGTAAGGGTAACGCACCAGGTAGTGAAACAGACTAAGCACTTATGAAGTCACGAAGTGGTTGAGGTAACTATTTATTGTAAGGACTGATTATGATCACTTTTATAGCTTGTGCAGGCTTATTGAACAACATCAAAGTTAGCGTGTGAGCGAAAAAGATAATGTGAACGTGTGTGGATGTCTTTTTTTGTGTTACATGCAATACTGTGCTACTGTGGACCACCCTCTCATTCATGGATACTCGAATTGCATATACATTGGGCGACGATAAGCTATGGGAGTGGCACGTTGAATGAAACCATTGGTAACACTGCTCTCAGTCAAGCTAGTTCACCGCTGGAGGTGGATTGAGGCTCAGACTTAAAGTTTTTCCCTGACAGCTATACACAGATATGCCGTCGCCTGTCCCCTTTAAACCTGGACGACTGGTATGTGTTTTAAAATACTTTATGATTGGGTTTTATATCTTGGAATAGTATTTTTGTATTATATAATATATATATATATAAATTAATAAAATGTTATTATATATATATATCAAGATTGTAACCCGCCAGAGCCCCCCTCTGGCTACCTTTTCGCGGTGGCGGGGCTTAATATGTGACTGTTGGAAGCATTAGCTACGTCAACTAAGCGCTCCCTGGAAGATAAACACTCCTTTAAACCCTGAGCTAGTGCACCGTTGACAAGTGGAATGTGGAAATTGCATGAGGAACGGTGGCCCGTTAGACACAGCAAATGCGGGAGAGTGTTCTGCTAATGCGAGAGACCCCTCTTGCAAAGGGTCGCTCAAGAGAAACCGATAACTTTGCTCTCACCAAGGAAGAACCGATAGTGCTTGGTCAGAATATTGAAATAACTTTGAAAAGTTAACAGAATTAATATAAACACCAAATGAGGAGGAGTACTTTATTGACAACGTTTCGCAGATAGCTTCTTCAGGTCACTAACAGATGCTAGGTCCTTGAACGCTTTAAGTATCTGTCATGACAGGTGGGGGAGGCGGAGAATAGGGGGAGGGGTTACGTGGGACAGGGAGGGGGAAGGAGTAATGGGGTAATGGGTAGTAGACAGCAGTATGCACATATAAACAATTTGTTTTTGTTACATGGGCTAACAACGGAACACAATATGTAGATACTATTATTAACCTACTATATAAAGAATAATGCTACTAATTAAAAATAACAATAACAATAAAGCAGTATAATGTATAGTACTCAACGCACGCACGCACACACACAATCATTCACACACGGAAGGGGAAAAGGAGAGAATGCGTTCGTACGTACACAACACAAGTACATGTATAGTATGAATATGTTTAAAGGATACACGCACACACACACATTATATGTAAGACAACAACGAAAACACAAGCAATAATAATGGTAATAATAATGATGATACAACAAATTATCATAATAATAATGTTAGTTCATGTTAATCTTATTAGTAATAATAAGAAAGAGTTGCGCAGTAGCGCTCGCACATGTATGAGCGCGTGTATATTTGTGCATAATGTACAGTAATGTATATCTTAGACACCATATTTGTGTATGTACATCCATTTACCATGCCCTTTTTTTGTATATATATATTTCCTCGCTTTTAGTCCTCCCTTCCTTTTCTCCCCCTCGTGACCCGACCTAGTAATCTTCGATAAATCCCTAATACTCCATAGTTCACAATCACCTGCCAGCCATCCCCTTTCAGTCCATACAGTTACCACTAATACCCTAACTTTACCCCTCTCTCTCTCTCTCTCTCTCTCTCTCTCTCTCTCTCTCTCTCTCTCTCTCTGCTCTTTCTTATTATTACTAATAATATTACCATGATGATCATTGAATGTATTTTTATTATTATTTGTATTATCATTATTATTACTATTATGACGTCTTGCATCTACAGTATGTGTGTATCCCCTTGAACATAATCATCTCTCTCTCTCTCTCTCTCTCTCTCTCTCTGCTCATTCTTATTATTAGGCTACTACTAACATTATTATTATGATAATATGTTGCATCATCATTATTAATACTATTATTATTATTATTATTTGTGTTGTTGTTGTTGTTATGTCTTACATATACTGTATTTGTGTGTGTATCCTTTAAACATATTCATACTCTACATGTACACTCACGCGTACTAAAAGCTACTCAGGGGTGGGTCCTTCCTTTCCCTACTCCACCCTGGGCAAGTGGAAGGGGAGAGTCGGGTCCAAGTCTCTCTCCCCCCCCCCCCCCCCTTCCACCCCCAAACTATCCCCATCTCCCCCATCTTTCTTCTCTAGCTGGCAGTTAGTGATTAGCGTTTATATTTGTCATGTATTACACATTATTGTTAAACCCTTATTGCACATGCTTACAATGGCCAACATTTAAACAACTATTAGGAATTTATTAATGCAATATACTGTATATTTGTATTATCAAAATACTTTTCTGTACACAACGTGGGTTACAAGAATCTCGGCTGTAGTGGGTTTTCTCTCTCTCTTTCTCTCTCTCTCTCTCTCTCTCTCTCTCTCTCTCTCTCTCTCTCTCTCTCTCTCTCTCTCATAACACGCAGATTACGAGGTCAGTTCAATCAAGTTTTTAAAATATGTAATGGGTCTGATAATGTGTATCATTGCAAAATGTTTAGCCTCATAATGAATACAATACACAACCATGGCTGGTAATTAGAATTGAAAAGGTTCAGCACTAGTATTTATGGAAACTGTTTCCCATATAAGATCTGTTCTACCTGGACCAAACTTTCCTTAGAAGTTGTAATTATTTCCTCAGTTGAACAGTTCAAGAAGACAGTAGATAGTATTTTGCACACTCTGTAAGGAATGTAGTCCTATACTTAAACCTTACTCAAAGTTAACACCAACTTTGATAGTAATTTGTATCGAGTTCTAAATTTAATTGATTGAAAAAAAAATGCATAGGCCAAATATAATAAAATGCAGAACGTTTATAGTTGGTATGGTATTGAATAAATGGGAGTAACTGATTGAAAATATAAACGAAACTATCAATAACAGTCGCAACACTATTCTAGCCAATATTTGCCTTTAGTCCTTTCCTTTTATGATATAAAAGCCCGACTTTGTAAGTCATTTGAGAACATAGGAGTAGATCGTAGAGGGCACGTTGATGTGTATGGCAATAATGGTGAACATAAAATCCTGAGTACTTAATGAGATTGGATTTAATTACGGTATTATATTGAAATCACATTTAGCCTTGATCGTAGAAAGTAGTGCAATGAGAGAGAAACACACACACGCAGAGAGAGAGAGAGAGAAGCACAAGACCCCTTCAGCCAAGATTCGTGTAACCCACGTTGTGTATAGAAACTCATTTTGAGAATACAATTATATAGTATATTGTATTTATAAATTCTTAATAAATGTAAAATATCGGCCATTGTAAGCATGTGCAATGATGGTTTAACGATACTTTGCAATACTTGAGAACAATCGTCGCTAATCACTAACTGCCAGCTAGAGAATGAAGATGGGGGAGTTGGGGATAGTTTTGGGTGGAAGGTGGGGATAGACTTGGACCCTACTCCCTCCTTCCACTTGCCCAGGGTGGAGTAGGGGAAGGACCCTGAGCAACTTTTAGTACGCGTGAGTGTACTTGTGTTGTGTACGTACGAACGCATTCTCTCCTTTTCCCCTTCCGTGTGTGAATGAGTGTGTGTGTATAATAATAATACTAATAATACTAATACTAATAATAATAATAATAATAATAGTAATAATAATAATAACCGGTTTATTGATAATTGCAGCCCTAGGCTGAAAATATACAGAGGAACAGTTTGTAGCTTAACCCTAACTTATATTATCTTATAATAAGGACCAAAACATGAGGTTGTATAAGAGCTATGTGACGAGATCAATATTATGTACTATGTTGGCTAATGATTTTCCAGATTGAGATAATAGATTGCATAGGAGCCATTTGACCAGTAAACATTATGTGCTAGGTATGCTGAAAAAGATAATAGTTACGCATTATTTTATAAAAGGGTATAAGGGTTTGTTAAAGCTATTGAGTTGATTTACTGACAACGTTACTGACTATGTTTACTGTTCTCCTAGTTACTATGTAACTGCTGATAATAAAAGTATACGGATTATTAAGAATTACAGCCAGAGGCTGAACATATACCTGTGTGAAATTAATAGATATGCTGACCTATATTTAGCTGCATTATTGTAAGCTTGATTAAACTAGTAAGATGCAACCATGCTGTATACTTGCACAGTACATGTGTATGTACGTATCGCTACATACACATAAACTGCATGTACATGCACACACAATGCACACATCTAAGCGTATCAATATGCAGTTTATGCATATGTATACATATATGAGTACATATACACACACATTCACATAAATCAACATATATATAATCATACACATACTGTGCAAACGCACAACCGTACACATATACATATCTGTATCTGTATATACATACATACATCTACACATACATATACCCACGTATATACTAGTACGTGAGTATATATACATAAACATACATATCTTCCAGAAACCATAGTCATAATCACCAAAAAAAAAAAAAAATGGATTGCTGTGCAACATACAGTATACGGTATCAATATTGGGCCTGATTAATTTAGTATTTTGGGGGTAACTTTGTGTGTACGTATAGCCTGTGTAGTGTGAGTTTAAACCGGGGAACGAGTATATGCATAGCTATATTAGCACGGGAGAAGGGAGAACATTTACTTTAGTTTTGCTTGGTATGAAGTATGTTTTATTTGCTTGTGATTGTGATTGTTTGCTACATTACTTATTGTTGATGAAGTTGACGATGCTAGGGATGGGGCTGTTTTTATATCTTTGGGTTCTTGCTCTAATTGGGACGAGCGTGTTGTTGTGCCTAGTCGCTTGTCTGTGTGGGGGGGCTGGTGGGGGTAATAGGTGTCTGTGTCTGGGGGTTGGTCAGAATTGTTACCCAAATTTTTGGGTGAGGTTCTTGTGCATGATAGCTAGTGGTTTCAGACCCAAACTGACTAGTGCTTCGTGATAATGTGTGTATGCGGGACCAAGGATGATCTTACATGCTCTCTTCTGTACTTTTTCTAATTGATCTTTTTGTGTTGCAGTAAGTGAAGAGGCCCACGCTGGGCAGGCACAGGTGAGTTTTGGCAGAATGAATAGCGAGTATACATATGTGAGGTCAGGTGAGGGGGCGCCGAGTGATTTGAGGCAACGGAGGAGGTATAGTTTGAAACCAGAGACCTTGATTACTTCACTGATATGGGGTTTTCAATTTAGTTTATTGTCTATGATAACCCCTAATAGTTTGAATTTATTCACTACCTGTAGGACGTTTGATTCGAGTGTAATGAGAGGTGGTTCTATGTTCTGTGAACCTAGACTGATGTGCATCACTACCGTTTTATCACTATTGATGGTCACGTCGTTTGCTGAAATCCACTCCTGAAGTCCATTCACGTTGTCCTGAAGGGTGCTGAAGTCGTGTTTGTCAATACTGATGTTAGTGGGAGAGTGGCGAAAGTTTTACCCTGATACCGTACTGCCTGGCCCCGGCTGTTGAGGAAGTCTGCTAGCCATGCCACTAGGTGTGGGTTCCACCACCTTCCTGATGATTATGTTGTGATTCACTAGGTCGAAAGCTTTACTGAAGTCGAAAAATGTGAGGGCTACCGATGTTTTTCTTTCTTCTAGGTTATATATATATGAAGTCAAGGCAGCTCACTAGGCAGTGTGTGGTGGAAGAAGCTTTCATATTGCCAAATTGTTGTGGATCAATTGATGGAGCTATATCTGCGTATGCCCACTCGAACACAAAACTCTCGCAGATGAGGCTGGGGATAGGGGAGATTACTATTGGTCATAGTTTGTCTAGGGATTCCGGACTTGTGGTTTTGGGCAATGGTGTGACAAACGAGGTTTTCCATGCCGTAGGACACTTGCATTGCGATAAAGATGCGTTAATTATGGAAGTGAGGGGCTTAGCTAATTCGTATGCAAATTCCTTGTAGAGTTTTGCAGGGAGTTCGTTTGGAGTGACAGACATTGTTTTCAATGTTTTAGGCGACTCATAACCTGATATTCTCCCCCAGTTTCCGAAGGTGTTGGTGATGGGAGGAAGGCAGGCAGGTTCTGCGGTTGTAGGGGGGGGGGGGGGGTGGGGGTGGGGGGGACGTTGACAGATGGCACCAAAATGCTGGTTGATTTTTTTTGGCCGCTTTTTCGTGGTCGAGGTTGTTTACGCAGGGAAAGGATGGGGTTTGTTTCTTGGTCAAACCGGTTAATTTCTTTACACCTTCATACCATTTACTGATGTTTGCCTGTTTTAGATTCTGCAGTTTGTTTAGGAAATATCCCTTTTTTGGTTTACGTATTTCCCGGATGACTTTGTTGCGTAGAATTCTGTAGAGGTTGATGGGTGGTGGGTAATCCATTGACCGAAACTTCTGATGCCAGAGTCGGTGAGAGGGCGATAGCTCTTGGAGGTGTCAGGTGGCGGTGGTTTGGAGATGGTGTGGGAGGGGGGCCAGAGGACAGACATATGTGTGCTCCGACCTAGGGGTGACAGGGGTTGCGGGTGCTGGTACATGTCACACATGTCAGACAGAATTATGTCCAGCGTACGATCACCGTGGGCAGGAAAATCAACGAATTGTTGTAGATGAAGCTGGTCTTGAAGGGAAGTGCTATCAATTTAATTGAAATATCCACAGATCACAAGTTTCACACAGGGGTAAGTTGTCCTTAGGCTGTCGACAGTGTCGTTGAGATGTTGTAATAATATATCTTTGGTGGGTGAGCGGGGTGGATGGTATACCACACAATATATTATAGAAGCGGCCTCTCTGGGACTGTGTCTTGGCGTAACCCTAACTCACAGTGCCTCTACATTCTCTGGTACTTGCACTGTCAGCTGGGTAGGGCATAGGTCTTGGTTACAGTAGAGGGCTACGCCACCGCCACGTTTGTTTGTGCGCAGGTGGGTAAAGAATTGGTAGTTATCTATTGAGCAAATCTTGGGAGTAATTTGCCAGGCTACTGTTATGGCTACAACATCACTGTTTACTGACCGTGTGGCGATGATGAGCTCATCCAGTTTGTTGGTTAGTGACGTGACGTTGGAGAGTAGTAGAGTAGTATAGTAGTATAGTATAGTATAGTAGTATACCACTGTCTTGGTACTTCTGTGTGGCTATAAGGTTATTTCCGGTATTGGTTTTCTTCGTCTTCTAATAGTCACTATCCGCTCGATTTTCCTTTCTTTTTGTGACTTTTTCACTGAACACCTGGTGTGAAAGATATTTAATTTTTTTAGCTTCTCAATACCACTGCTCGGGGGGTAACCATTTCCTTTTTTAAGACGAAATAGTGCGGAACGGGAGTAATATGTCACTGTCATTTTGTTTACACAGCGAGAAATCACAACCGTTTCTTTCTCACCACTCTACACCACTGCGTTCACTCAAACCACAACCGTTTCTTTCTCACCACTCTACACCACTGCGTTCACTCGTTATATTTCACTGTGCACACTTGTTCTTCTCATTAACACTGTTTAGGGTGATATTATTGTTGTGCTTCAGAACGAGATGATAGTCTTTTGCTGAGTTGTATATTAGGTATTAGGTGTAACTTACCTTAACCCCCCCCCAGGCATATTAACTTACGAAAGTTAGGGGTTGCCCGAGCGCCCGGTATTTCCCCCACAACAGTCTTTCTCACACTGAGGGACCGTTAGAAGTCGGAGGAATTTGTGGTTGCCACCAATCGACAGATTCTGATCTAACTTACCTAACTTACTGAGCTCAATATGACGCAAATGCGTCATATAAATTACTTATTGATCTATTTCACTAAGTTCATATGACGCGATCGCGTCATACGATACCTTTGGGCAACACCGCCATATTACGCGATCGCGTCATATGTGACGGAGGGGGTTAAAGAAATAGCACTAAGTCACAGTGACCTCGGCGGCCCAAGAGCGCCAAAAAAATATGTTCGACCCTGCCTGGGTCTAAAGACGTGTGTGTGTGTGTGTGTGCGTGTGCGTGTGCGTGTGTTGAGTACTGTTCATTATACTGCTTTATTGTTATTATTATTATTTACAATAAGTATTAAAGTAAGAATCCTGCCAGCCAATCAACGCACTGCATTTGACTATCTCTTTAAACCAGCTGAGTTTGACATTCCTGACGTTTCCCCCAACTCTGCCACACCCTCCCGTTCAGCCAATCAGGAGCCTCCATTGTCCGAGCAAGCAAAAACTGAGCCAGCCACTCACACATCTTCATCTTTCAAATCGCTCTCTCTCCCTCCACAGGCCGTTTCTTCGAGTTGCAATAGGTCTACAACATCAGTGCAAGCCCTACAGTATACTCCCGTAAGCCACTACAAGACCTTTGCAACCATCTCCCTGGGACCTATTACGAAAAATAAGATCAGAGGAGAGGGGAAGAAATGTTCAAACTGCGAGGCTGGAGAAACCACTGCCCGGGCGGCTGGCTCAACCAATCACAGCGCGGCAATTCGTGAGGTGGGGGGGGGGAGGGGGGGCTGCAAACGTCATTCCCGCCACGGGTCCCACTGGGTTCATTTGCCAGCAACTCACACTCTCTCCCTCACCTGGGCAACAATGGGAACTTGGCTACACCTGCTCCAGCCTCCCAGCTCGCCTATCCCGCCCCAATAAAGTCCACCTCCGGCCCAACACAGCTTTCATCTACTAACCAGATACACCACAAGTATCTTGGTGCTTGTCATCACATTGCTGGCTTACACACCTATAGCCAAGCGATTCAAGAGGGACGACAGATAGGAAATGGAACTGAGGATTTCCAGAAGAACTATTGGCCGGCCTTGAGGTGGTGAAGATTGTTCCAGAGATACCCAAGACTTTTTACAGGACCCTAATGGGCCCGAAACACCATTATTAAAAGGAGATAAATGTTTGACAAACCCAGTGGTTCCAACCATTAAAATGTATGTGTTCTTATAGAACAAAATAAAAAGAAAGAGATTAGGCTAATGAAATAAATAAAAGGATGAAGTGTTGAGAGAATATAGCTGTTATTTATAGAGAAGGCTCTGTGCCACTTAGCCACCAATAGTATAGGATCTTCTAGGTTAGTAGATAAATGTAAACTATAGAGATAAGGGAAAGATGAAATAAGAGATTAAAAGTTAGAAGCAACTATAGGAATGACGTGGGGATAAATAATAGTTGCAGATAGATTAGATCTAGCTTGAGAAATAGTTAGGACGGACACTAGTCCATATGATGAAATATACTTTTTGTTATAAAGGAAATATTGTTATTCGTAGCATTTAAGAAGAATAATTCGCCGGTATGATAATGAACTTTGTGATCATGATATAAGTAACAAGTCGAGGCGACTTTTGTGAGGAAATATTGTACTCCTGAGATAAGTATTTGGTGAGTTGATAAATATAGTATCAATCAGATTAAACATTGAGGATAATACTGTAATCATGATATATAGAGAATTAAGTGTTGAATATTGATAATATAGGTGTTTATGAAATATTGATTATATTGCACCATGTAATGAGATATATTATTTGAGTAAGTTGTGTCAGTGTTATTGAGTTTATTTATTTGTCAGATAGGAAGTCAGAGTGGAGATATTCCAAAACAAAGGGCTATATAAATGTAGGTGGCTGCGGGTACGGATTTATTTATGTTGAAGATAAGAATATATATAATGTAAGAGTGTTAAAGATAGGTAAATAGCGGTCAAATTCATTAAAGCCTTGGTCTTTGGATTAGACATATTGAGGCCCGGTAAAGCTGATATATTATTTTGGAGACTAGTAATGTGCCTTTGGATCGAAGTCGGATTGAGTCAATACCTGAATAGCGGGTATCCAAATAGGTGGCACCGGGAACTTGCGAGTTCCAATGTACAATCTATTGTGGGTCGACGATAATATTCAATCTGAGTGTTGAACTCATTTCGGCCCAAACAGAGAATCAATTGCTAGAAGAACATAAAACTATTAGGGAGTTTGTTAAATAAAGGATACGAACTTCTGAACAACTGTCGAATTATTCCCACCTTAGTAGTATACTGAGAATTATTAAGAACATAAGAACATAAGAAAATGGGAGTCTGCAGAAAGCCGATTGGCCTAAGCAAGGCAGATCCCTGTCCCACACAACCCCAATTCATTACAAAGCCCAATTATAGGCTTCACACTCTAATACCCTGAGGATCATCTTACCAAAACGGTTAGAGATTATCGCAGGATTATGGAGGTCTGCAGAGCGCTGATTGGCCCAACCCGGCTGATCCCCCTTCACACCCAACCCTTCTCGTCCATATGCTTATCCAATTTTATCTTAAAGCTCCCTACAGTTTTAGATCCCACTATAGCACTTGGTAGTCCATTCCACCCGTCTACAACTCTGTTACCAAACCAATACTTGCCTATATCTTTTCTGAAACGAAATTTATCTAATTTGAAACCATTGGTACGAGTTCTTTCGGTATCACTGAGCTTTAGTACATTTGCCATGTCCCCTTTGTTAATCCCACTAACCCACTTGAACACCTCTATCATATCCCCTCTAACTCTGCGTCTCTCTAACGAATGTAAACCTAATTTCTTCAACCTTTCTTCATACGAAAAATTTCTAATATTATGGATAATTTTTGTCATTCTACGCTGTACTCTCTCCAATGAATCTATGTCCATTCTGTAATAAGGACACCAAAATTGGACAGCATAATCCATATGGGGTCTCACTAATGACAAGTAAAGTTTTAAGATAACATCAGCAGTTCTGTTACTCACACTCCTAGAGATGAACCCGAGAATCCTGTTTGCCTTATTACGAACGCTTATACACTGTTTTCTAGGCTTCAAATCATTGCTAACAAACACACCTAGATCTTTCTCGCAGTCTGAATTTTCTAATTCTAAATTAGCTAGTTTATATTTAACATTTGTTTGCATCTTCCCTATCTTTAATACCTTGCATTTGTCAATGTTAAACTTCATCTGCCAATTTACTGACCATTCATGTAAGGTATCTAGATCCCTTTGGAGGCACTCTATATCGCTATCTGAATCAATTGATCTCCCTATTTTAGTATCGTCTGCGAATTTACTTATCCTACTAGTTATACCTAAATCTAGGTCATTTATGTATATAAGAAACAACAGGGGACCTAATACCGATCCCTGGGGGACACCACTTTTGACTGCTCCCCATTCTGACTTGGTACCATTTATGCTGACTCTCTGCTTCCTACCAATTAGCCATGACCTAATCCATCCTAACAACGCCCCACCTATTCCATGTGCCTCAACCTTTCTCATCAATCTCTCATGAGGGACTCTGTCGAAAGCTTTACTGAAATCTAAATATATAATATCATATGACTTGTCATTATCTACTGCTTCATATTCCTCTGAGAAAAACTAAGCAAATTAGTAAGGCAAGACCGTCCCTGAGTGAATCCATGCTGAGAAGAATTGATTAAGTTAAATGTTTCTAAGTGGTTTCTCATTTTCCTAGCAATAATTGACTCTAGTAGTTTTCCTATGATTGAAGTGAGACTAATGGGACGGTAATTGGATGCTATTGATTTATCACCTTTTTTGAAGATCGGAACTACATTTGCAAGCTTCCAAGCTTCTGGAACTATACCTGTTTCTAATGACTTGTTAAATAGAAATGTTAATGGATAACTTAACTCATCTCTGCATTCTTTTAATACTCTAGCATATACCTCATCAGGACCAGGCGATTTATGAGGTTTCAGTCTGTCAATTTCCTTAACCACATCATTTCTACTTATAGTAACCGTACTTAACCTATTTTCTATACTATCGCTGTATACCTTACGGACTTCTGGAAACTGTGCCAAATTTTCATTAGTGAAAACGGAAAGAAATTGACTATTTAATGTACTGCACATTTCTAAATCACTTTCTGTCACATTTCCTATCGAAGTTTTAAGGGGACCAATTACATCTCTAACCTTGGATTTATATAGTTGGTAAAAAGCTTTATGATTATTTTTTGAATTATTGGCAACCTTAATTTCATAATTTCTTTTTTCTTTACTAATATCCTTTTTTACCTGTCGTGAAAGATTCTGATAGTAAGCAAGTAGGTGAATTTCGCCTTTTTAAATTTTTCTATATATTCCTCTCTTTTTTCCTAGAAGATCTAATAGTCTATTATTCATCCATTTGGGTTGGTTCTGTGTTGATCTAAATTTTCTTTTGGGGATATATTTATTTTGCGCATTGAATACTGACTTGATAAAATTATCGTATGTATCTACCAAGTTTGACGTCTCCTCCTGACTTAAGATGACAGGTGCCTGAGAAAGGATACACTCATTTGGACACCTGGATCGACTTAATTTTTTGACCATAGGGTCCGCTAACAGGGCTTCTCTTAACCCACCATAATTGGCTTTTCTGAAGTCAGGTATTAATGTTGTATTCTCTCTGATATTACCTTTCCATTGTATATTAAAATACACAGAATTGTGATCACTATTTCCTAGGTGGTCCCCGATTTCTACACTATTTATCATATGTTCATTGTTACTGAAAACTAAATCGAGAATATTATCACCTCTAGTCGGCGTATCTATGAATTGAGATAAAAAACTATCTTGTACTACCTCAATAAACTCCTTTGAATCAGAGTCGCCTATTTGTTGCTGCCAATCTATATTAGGGAAATTAAAATCCCCCATAATGCACACGTTGCTAAGCCTTGATGCTATTTTAATTTCCTCCCATAATGATGTTCCGTCATTTCTACTCATATTTGGCGGTCTATACATAACTCCAATAACTAAAGTCTCACTACCTTCGTTAACTTCTACCCAAACACTTTCATTTTAATTATTTACTCTAATACCTGATTTAGTACAGCTTTTTAATGAACTCCTGACAAACACTGCTATACCGCCACCCCTCTTTCTTGTTCGGTCATATTTAAACAAACTATATCCTGGTATATCAAACTCTGCTAAAAAATGCCTGATTTCTGTATTAATCCATGTTTCAGTTAGCGCTATTATGTCTATATTTTCTTTGCTAACCAGTGCTCTAAGTTCGTTCATTTTGTTACATAAACTCCTGCAATTTGTATAATAAACACTCAAACTATTACTTGTATTTGCAACTATTTTTCTATTGTTTTTAACTAATTTATTTTTACCTGTTGAACTACTGGACCTAGACGGAAAATCTACGCTATCAGAATGTTCGTTATTACTATCAATTTGATGTGGCTGGGATTCTATTTTACTTACACACCTATGGTTTATTAACCAAACCCCGCAACAAACTTGTCGAGTGAGCTGGCTAAGGTCGAAACTCCTAGTCGAGAGAGATGTACTCCATCCTGGGCATACAGTTCATCCTTACCGTAGAAGAGGGTCCAGTTATCCAGGAATGGAATAGTATTTGCCTTGCAATACTTCTCCAGCCGGCTATTTACACCAATAGCCCTGGAGGACCATTCCTTCCTTACCCCTCTTCTTGGTAGGATACTGTGTACCACAGGAACTCCACCCTTCTCCTTGATCCTCTCCAACATTTCCTGGTACGTGGTGAGCAACTCCTCAGTCCTGCATTTCCAAATGTCGTTGCTCCCTGCGTTGAGGAAGATGATGGGGTCCTCTCCACTCGCTTCCATGACACCATCTAGCTTTTCTGCCACCTTCTAGACTCCGGCACCAGGCAGACAGACAACTTTACCAACATGTGTGTTAGTAGCCCTACCAAGGTATTTAATCATTGAATCCCCTACAATTAAAATAGACTTAGCTGTTTTCTGTTGCCGGCCTGTAGCAGGAGTTGTAGCAGCAACAGCAGCAGACTTCCCCCCCTCCCCTCTCACTGCCTCGATGATCGCCACTTCCTCGCCATCACTCTCATCAGCCAAGGTGCTGAAGTTGTTGTGGGTCTTGAGTGGCTGCCTTTTCAGCTTGCAGGCCGTTGCACTGGTTGACACCACTTTCCAAGGGGCTTCACGATCCCTGGGAACACTTCCGGTAGCCTCACACTTCTTTTCCGCCATAGCTAGTCTCAAGGCCAAATTTTCATCTTTGAGACACTGAATCTCCTGCTCCACACTCTCCAGTCTTTCTTGCAAAGCAAGACAAAGCTGGAGAGTATGGGAGGAGACAGCAGACTCATCAACAACAGCCATCACTAAGAAAGTTCACTAGGACCTCACTAAGGGTAAACCGGTTCACTAGCGGTCACTGGGGACGTCCGCACAGGTCAGGGGTCAGAGGGCAACTGTTAGGGGTCAGAGGGCAACTGGTCAGGGGTCAGAGGGCAACTGGTCAGGGGTCAGAGGGCAACTCTTAAATAAGTACTACATTTTGGTGGCAAGCGGTGGGGTTCGACAAATGTTTTGGATTGAGTATATTATACTGTATATCTAACGAACCAGACATAATGACGACATTATTACTGTTTAGATTATGGGAAGAGGGAAAAGAAGAAATCGAGCTATGGATTGAACAATTAGAATCTCAATTCACTCTACTTGATGTGGGAGAAGATGAAAAGAAGATAGCCTATGGAAAGGCACACTTAGGCAAGGCCCTGAACGATGTAAGGGTACGTCTAGAGGGACTAGTGTCATGGACAGAAGTTAGGAATGCTCTGATAGAAGAATTTGGCCGAGAAACCTCCACAAGGTAGGCCAGAGACAAACTAAAGAACATGCAATTAAATGGACAAAATGTGAGAACCCTGAGGAGGGAGATCACGAAAAATGTCAAAATTGCTTATCCTCACATGGACCAGGAGAGTCAGGAGACAGAACTAAGAGAGATTATGATTCAAGCATGTCCTGTGGAAGTTAGAAAGCACTGTATTATACATGAAGTGACTACCGCTAAGGAACTCATGGATGTAATTAAGAAAGTAATGGAAGCCAGATATAAAGGAGGAGAAAAAGAAAGGGGAGGAGGAGAACCCAAACAAAGGGTATCAGAGAACAACGATCCGATGCTTTATATGCTGACAAACCAGACACCTAGCTAGGAACTGTTCCAACCGTCCCCAATACCCGACACGCAGACTTAACTCGAGACCCACACCTCCAAATGATCGACCCCTGCCGATGGTGACAAATCAAAACCAGGGAGGAATGCTTCCATTAGAGTACAGAGAAACAGATACCCAACCAAAAATCATAATGCCAGAAGGGGGAGAACATTTTCCCCTAAACCTCTCATAGAAAGGCGATATAGCGAGGTTAATATATTAGAGAGACAAACGCCTTGCGAAACAAAAGTAATAAATGGGAAAGCCGCAAACATGGTAATAGATCTATCTATCTATCTATTGCCTGACGCCGTGATCCCCGAAAGGGTGGCCACGAACGAACCGCCCCCATGCACCTCTGTCCCCAGTCAGTCGACGCCCCTCCCCCCAACCAGCACCGCCTTCGTTCATGTACTTCCTCACTCCATCCTTCCACCTCTCATTCGGTCTACCTCTCCCTCTCTGTCCGGGGCAATACCGGGGCAACTAGAATTCGTCTTTTGGAGAATTTTGTGAAAAATGGTCAGAAAGAAATAAGACCACTAAACCAAACTAGTATTCAGTTGTCAGGAGCCGAAGGTCAACCATTGACGATTTTAGGGAGAACTAACACCTTGGTGGTACAATGGAAAGGAATTAAATTCTCCACCGATTTTTGTGTTCTATCGAGAAAATCCAACATCGGAGTAGATGGATATCTGGGAATAGATCTTATGAGTCAATTGGGGGTAACCATACAGTGCGGCCCGAAAGACACGACGACCACACTACAACCCCAAATAGTAGCTACCACGGGAAAAATTTATATCCCCCCTAAGACATGGAGAATGATAGAAATTCCCAGATATCAGGGAATGATTGCCGGGATTTTTGAACCAGATGCACAGAATGAAGCGCGAATATCTCCCACCTTTATTACTACCGATCAGAGGAAATTAGTTCTTGCTAACTTTGGAGAGAATACGATCAATTACCAAAAGGGAAGACTGTTTGGACAAGTTATACCCGCGCAACCCACCACTGTTGGGACTAACGGCCCAATTAACTTACCTGAGATACTAAAACAATTGACGTCAGACCAAGCTGCTACTTTACATGAACTACTCTGGGCTTACAGAGACGTATTTGCCCAAGCTGAAGGGGACCACGGATCGGCCCGAACCCGACACACACACGAGATACATACTCAAGGACCCCCTATTAGACAATCCTATAGATGAAAAAATCCCATTATGAGACAGAAGGAGAAGGAACAGGTAGATGATATGCTCAAGCAAGGAATAGTAGTGGAATCCTACAGTCCGTGGTCATCTCCGGTAGTCCTAGTAAAAAGAAAAGATGGGTCCACTCAGTTCTGTGTGGATTACAGAAAACTGAATGATATTACCATCAGAGATGCTCAACCCCTACCTCGTATTGATGACTTGCTAGAATCACTAAATGTGTCAATGTGGTTTTCCACCCTAGATCTACAAAGTGGGTACTGGCATGTACCAGTTAGGTCAGAGGACCAGGGGAAAACTGCATTTGCCATGAGCGAAGGTAAACTCTACCAGTTCACGGTTTTACCCTTCGGAGTTTGTAATGGACCAGCCAGTTTTACTAGAGTCATGGATGAAGTACTGAGGGGATTGACATGGAGAACTTGCCTAGCTTACCTGGACGATATCATAATCTTTTTGAACAGTTGGGAGGAACATATCGACCGACTACAAGAAGTATTAGAGAGAATCAGGATGGCAGGACTTAAATTAAAACCTTCCAAGTGCCAATTAGGGGCCCCCGAAGTAGCATACTTAGGACATGTTGTTTCCAAGAAAGGTATTCAACCTGACCCCCTTAACGTAGAAGCTATCACAGAAATTTCACCCTCCACCACTGTCAAAGGAATCAGAGCGTTTCTGGGAATGGCTTCCTATTATCGGAGGTTTATACCAATTTTTTTTTTAAATTGCTCGACTTATGACTAAGAGACTTGAAAAATTGAGGAAATTTGACTGGGACCAGAGCTGTCAAATAGCTTTTGATCACCTGAAACAAAAGCTAACCTCTAACCCCATTGTTTGTCATCCTGATTTTACCAAGCCGTTCCAATTGTACACAGTGCTTCTGATGAAGGGCTAGGGGCAGTCTTGGCCCAGAAGGTGGATGGGAAAGAAGGCATAGTGGGATGCGCCAGCCGGACCCTGAATAAGGGCGAACAGAATTACAGAGTTATTAAAAAACAAGGTCTAGCTTTAGTCTGGGCTGTACAATATTTCCGTTTTTATTTAGCAGGAGTTCATTTTGAAGTAATCACGGACCATCATAGTTTACAATGGCTTAGAAAAATGAAGACAGAAGATGGATTGTTTGTTAGGTGGAAGGGGATTCTGGAGGAATATTCCTTTGAAGTTAGGCATCAACCGGGTAAATTACATACCAATACCGATGGTCTATCCAGATTACCTGTAGCACCAGTCCAACCCACTCGACCCAACAAGAAAAAGAATGATCCGATACCAAATTGTGGAGATACAAGTAAAATTTTCTGAGGGAGCCTGGAGTGATTCTAAGAATCGGGTGGTATTAGATTACCTTGAGGCTAAACACATGATTAAAATTCTCCATGGACAGGAGGGGAAGGGGGCTTATTTAGGTCAGTCTAGAGTCTTGAAGCAGTTTAATGAAGAGTACTGGACCTCACGAGCCGACAAAACTGTTAAAGAAGTGATCCAAAGATCCAAAAGAGGGAAAGACGGACGAGGACCCAAACAATCACCAGGACACATTCTGGCCGGAAAACTGTGAGAGAAGTTGTCTGTGGACGTTATGGGACCTCTGCCTAGACAAACGAACACAAGGTACATTTTGTCCTGTGTCGACGTCTTTTCAAAATATACGGTTGCTTGTGCTATTCCGGACAAGAAAGCTCTGACTGTGGCTAATAGTATTCTGGAGAAAGTCATTTTTGTGTATGGCACCCCCGGATGTATTCTGAGTGATAGAGGAAAGGAGTTTAATAATGAGATTTGGCAACATTTGGGGGATACTTTGAGTTACCAGATTCAACATACCTCCCCCGTATTATCCACAAGGGAACGCTGTATGTGAAAGAAATCATCGGTTATTAGCAAATTGTGTACGAGCTAGTCTAAGTTCGCAAGGGGAAGAAATATCCCGAGGTTGGCCGGAACTATTGCCAGAAATTGTCTGGGGAATCAATAGCACCGTTTGTAGAACTACCGGGTATTCTCCCTATGAGATTATTTTTGGAATTACACCGAAACTACCTCAAGAACGACTATTACCCTATCCCGTCAATTCCGCCAAATACTCCCGACCAGAACATTATCTGCGAGATCAAGGGGAAAGACGGCAACAAGTTCATAACCACATTACTCAACAGCCCGAAAAACTTACCTTAAATAATCCATATTACCGGGGGGAATATATTCTTGTCAAGAGACATGATCCCAAACGGACCGGTAAATTGGAAGAGAAATATGAGGGTCCCTTCAGGGTTGTGGATATGAATGGACCATGCCAAGTGTGGGGGATAATATGGCCAAAGGTTATCTCTTACCACACCAATCGAAATCTAAAATTAATAAACATAAATACAAATAAAGTCTGAGATCGCCTACCTTATGGTATGAACTATGGTAGCCTATCTCTCAGGATGCCCTAACTAAACATTGTATCAATGGCCATGTATATCAATGACTTAGCTATACTTGGGTCCTGGTGTAGTTCCGAGGATTCCGGCTTCGGTAGACCAGGGTTAAAGGGTCAGGACTCCGGGCTGGCGCGGGAATTGTGGTGGAGGAGATCACGGGACACGTCTCTACCCTTCTAAAGTTTACTAGCGTCTGATCGGAACTTCAATTTCCGACTCTTAAATAAACTATATATTAATTCGTTACCAAGGGTTCATTCCCTCTTCACGAAATCATATAAATAATTATCAGCATTTAAATTATATAATTATAAAGGTAAACATCGTTTCACAACGATTTAGTGAACATAATATCAAGATATTAACGACCCTAAAGCAAACGGTGGATCGCGTATGCGGTCGCGGGAATATTTAAACTGATCCTCTTTACAGTTCTTCTGAACTTATTTCTACATGGTTTTTTAACTAAATTAACTTGATCAAGGTAATCTTATACAGTACTAAATTACCTAACATTAATTAATCTCTACAATATATTCAATCACCGGGTTCCGGTAGGAAATTGTTCACTCTAGTGAGGTTACCCTATCGGAAGGTTGTTGCTAACATTCCCCAGATACCGGTGTAGTCAATTTATTTCTCACAGATTGGGGCCTGGCGAAGTATGATGTGTTGCATCATGTTATATCACCTGCGGCTAACAAATCACGCCAATTTCTTCTAGACCCCGCAGCAGCTGCTTGTGGTGGTCTTGGGCTCCCTATTACTATGGGTTGCTGTTCTTCTTCCGGTGGGATGGCGAGTTCCATAGGTATGAGACGATCTACAGTTCGGAGAGTGGTTTGTCCTCGAGATTCAACCTTAACGGTTCTGATAACTCCTTCGGAATCAGGATAGACTTCTTGGATCCTTGCTAAGGGCCATTTAGAGTGAGGTTGGTCCATTTTCAACAAGACTATGTCTCCCACTACCGATTTGTGACGGTTACTAGCAGAATTCGCACCATAATACCTCTCCCGTAGGCTCAAGATATACTCAGATGCCCAATGTTTGTTCCAGGCGTCCAGTATTTTGCAGAGTTTATGGTAGCTTCGTTGCAAGTGTGCATCTGCTTCATTAACGGAGGGATCCACTAATTCCTCGGTCACGTCCAAACGGGGGACTGGGTCCAATCGTCTACAATATAATAAATGAGCCGGTGTTAAGGCCTCAATTTCCAGATTGGAGTCATCTTGATACGTTAGTGGTCGATTATTTACTTTGGTTTCTATTTCGGTGACAACAGTTCTTAACTCATCCAAGGTGACCTTGGACTTGTGAAGAACCCTTTTCAGGCACGATTTCACGATACCTATCATTCTCTCTGTAAATCCATTTTGCCAAGGGGCTCTGGGAGTTGTGAATGACCAATAACAATTTCTAGAATCCAACATTTGCTGTACTGCGTTGCTCTTTAATAGTTCAGAAACCAACGGTGATGCGCCCACAAAACTTGTCCCATTGTCACTAATCAAACGTCTGGGACAACTTCGCCGAGCGGCAAATCTTCTAAATATATTTATAAAGGTTTCCGAGCTCATGTCCTCCGCTATTTCCAAATGGATAGCCCGAGTGCTGGTACAGGTGAATAGACATATGTAAACCTTCTTGGGTGGACCATCATCTCCTGTGAGAGTGATGGCACCAGTATAATCTATACCTGTTACCTCAAACGGTATCCTTTGATGAATGCGGTCTGGCGGAAGAGCTGGTGGTCCAGGGTAAGGAATAGCGATAGATGTATACCTCTTGCAAATAATGCAATTCTTGATACAGCTTTTAACAGCTTGTCGTACCTGGGGTATCCAATATGTTTGTCGCATATAGACTAGAGTGTCTGCTACCCCACCGTGTTTAGTGGTTTCATGCGCTTTTAAAACCATCAATTTGGTGAGGTCGCAATCCTTGGGCAATAGGATCGGATGCCGAGTTTTGAGGGGTAGATCAGCTTTACCAATACGACCTCGACAATAATAATAATAATAATAGTTCTTAAAGCTAGCGCATGCTAAGCTAGCTAAGGATAGCTAAATAAGGCCGATTAGGCGTATTTCCATTGGGGTCCTGTACTACTACCCCATCCCTTTGCTCATGAGGGATGGTAACGACTCAGTGCTTGTGAAAAATCTTTAATGCGCCGAGCGTGGGTGCGAACCCGGGCCTTCTGGGTGGAAGTCCGAGACGCTAGTCACTACACCAAGCGAGCCGCTTGGTTGTCTAGATACAGCCCAAGTTCCTTCATTCTTTTGATTGGCTTGGGATTGGGTTTACGTAGCTCTGTTAATTCCTCCTCATACTTTTCAGCTTGTATCCTTCTGATCTAGTAGGTAAGTGGGTCTAATTCATCCATCTTTACCTTCTTGCTCAGGAACTTAAACACAAATTTAGTTACAGTTAATAGTTTGTCCAAATTGGAGAACTTGGTGATGTCAATCACTGAAGGCTCTGGGATAACTATTGGGTCCATATTAACTTTATCATCATTAACTTTCTGGTATGATTTTTGTTCTGGCCAATCACTCTGACGTAGCCAAACCGGACCCTGAAACCACAGAGTTTCGTTAATCAGTTTCTTAACACCAACACCTCGGCTCACCAAGTCAGCCGGATTATTGTTGGACTTAACATGCATGAATGTATAGTTCATTTGCAGTTCCTTTATTTTGTGTACTCTGTTACGCACATAAACTATGTGACTATCATCCTTAGCTATCCAGTGCAAACATATCTCACTATCTGTCCATATATATGTCTCACCTAAAAAGGGAAACATACCATTCAAATAAGTAGCTAACCTAGTTCCCCATTCAACAGCGGTCAGCTCCAACTGTGGAAGGGTACGTTGTTTTAATGGTGCTACTCGGGATTTGGACATAATCATAGTAGATCGGACTTCAGTGACACAATAAGCTACTGCACCATACGCCTTAGATGAGGCATCACAAAATATGTGCAATTGAGCACGCTCATTATCAGAGGTAGGATCACATCTTCTAGGAAACTTGACTGAGGATACCTTCTCATATTCCACCTGCAATTTGTTCCACTCTTCTGTATACTTTTCAGGTAATGGAGTATCCCAACTCAGTGCTTCTCTCCAGGCCTCCTGAACTAAAATCTTCCCTTTAATTGATATGGGACTAAATATGCCCAATGGGTCGAACATCATAGAGACCTGTCTTAAGAGTGTACGTTTTGTGAGTTTTACATCGGGAAACTTGAGGGGCTTTAGAGACATCTCATCAGTAGTTGTTTTCCACAGCAATCCTAGTACTAGTTGATATTCTGGTATTTGATAGTCAGGATAGTCTCTTCTTATCTGGTCCAAAAGAATATGAGAGTTTGAATTCCAACTTTGTAGTGGCATATTGGCTTTATTACATTCTTGCCTTGCCAAATTGTAGATTTCAATCACCTCTTCTCCACTGTCGGCAACGCCCTGAAGATTATCCATGTAAAACAGTTGACCCATTTCCGGTTTCTCTGTCTTCTGGAAATGATATCTCAAAGTGCTGCACAACAAGAAAGGACTAGAGCAGGAACCAAACAACACTGACCGAAAGCGGTATTTTTTTTATCCGCCCACCAGGCTGAAAAGGATCTTCAGGCCAAAGGAACTTTGTGAATTTGCGGTCCTGCTCCTTTAACCCTATTCTCCAAAAGGCTTTGGAGATATCTGCCACAAACCCAAATCTCTTCGTCCTGAATTTTAATAGTACATCACCCAGTATTTCAGTCAGATTTGGTCCTACATAGAGACAATCGTTTAGACTTGCTTCATTCTTCGCTGTTCGAGAACTGCAGTTAAATACCACTCTGATGGGGGTAGTACTGGAGTCCTTACTTACAGCATGATGGGGAAGGTAATGACCCTCTTTATGGTTTATTTCACCTGGGACCTCCTCAATAAAGTCATTTTCCAACTGCTCTTGATTTATTTTATGATAAATGTCCAGTCGTTCAGGATGTTGACGCAATCTCTCCACCATTTAATTTAATTGACATCTTGAACTCTGGTAGTAGTTGGTAATTCAGGGGCATTTATCATCCATGGAAGTCCTACCCAGTACTGGCCATCCTTATACTCAACTGTGTCTAGGTAGTGGTTATATGTTAAGATGTCTTCAGGGGTGGGAAGATCTGCTTCTATACCCACAGTGTCCAGTTCCCAAAGTTTGTGAACAAGTTCTTGTTGCTCTTCTAGAATGTCTCCTAGTTGTGATGGTATTAATTCTGCACCAATTCTAGCCACCACCAGAGATTGTGCCGGAGTCACAAAGACTGGATCCATCCGGTTGTCTGATTCACTTGGGCCACATGTGGGTAGAGATCCCATGATTATATCCACCTGATGAAGAAATTAACTGGATACCGTGTTTCCGAGTCATTTTTCGCAAGAAGCGACCACAATAGTCGGAGCCGATGATCATTTGAATTGGACCTACTACGTCAGACTCTATAGTTCGGTCTGCTAGTTGAACACCCTTCTTTGTTAAGAAATTAGATGCTTCCTTTAAACCCTTATTTACCACAGAAGTGTTCATGTCTTCCTTAACCACCGCAGTCACCTTACATTTATATTTGCCCAATTTAATCAGGGGTTTAACCACGTCAAATGTTTGTGTTTCCTTATTTGACAAAAATCCAGTTATTGCCATGTTCACTCTTCCTACTGTTGGCAAATTCATGGCTCTGACAACATTTCCGGCAATGAAGGTCTTTTGCGCTCCAGTATCAAAGAGTGCTTTGACCGGCATAACCTCTTTTCCTCTGATCAGTTGAACCTCGGCTGTAGGAGTAGCTGCCGGCGTATGCATTGGGTTTCCAGTGGTCAGGGTCATATTTACACTTGTCGGTTTGGGTTGTACTTCACTGATCTTGGGACACAACGCAGTATAATGTACACCAGTCTTGCACCAAAAACATACATTTAATTTAGTGGCACATTCCTCAGTAGAATGTCTTGTGCTAAGGCAAACAAGACACTTACCTAGTTCGATGAGTCGTGGATGTCTAGCCTTAAGATTTGGGTAAGTCCTACAATACACTGTGGAATGTTGTTCTGAACATAACATACACACCTTCCGGTTTTCTTGGTTTACCCCTGGTGTGGGGTTAATATATCTGGTTACTTCTTGGGTCATTGGAGAATTGAGACGAGAATTTTTTCTCTCCCAAACACCTTTTGTTTTAGATACTGTATTAGTTTGATTATTCTGCTGAACGGATGTCACATAGGTACCAACCTCTTCCTTCTTGAACGGTTTTGCTTTTTCCTTAGTCCCTGTTGTAGACACTTTTGTGTATTTAACCTTGTTGTCTCCTTCCTTGATACCACTATCCTTCTTGGAAACCTGCATGTGTTTGCACAGCCCTCTGAAACCCTCTTCTATCTCTTGATACGTGAAGTAGTTCTTCTTATACCTGTGGTACAATTCATCACAGGTTTTCTGAGAGAGCTTTTGTTGTACAATATGGTTCAAGAGCCAAGAAGCTGAATCAAGATCTTTCTGGGTACTAAGTGATTTCAAAACACAATTCAAGCTGATCCGGAATGACTGAAGATCCTGGTACGTATGCTTTGGTCCTGATAACTCCAGCAATTTGTAAACTAGGCGCTGTAGAGTCAACTCCGTATCTTCAAAATTCTCCTTGAGTACATCTAGAGCTGCTGTATAATTGGCATCTGTTATGGGAAGTTCCTTGATAAAATCCAATGCAAAACCCTTAAGTTGACCCAATAAGTATGAACATTTATTTGCTGCAGAAATATCTAACCTGTAATGAACTAAACCCTTAAATTTGTCCCAAAAGGTATTCCAATCAGATTGTCCATCAAATTCAGGTAAGGTTATAGGTGGCAACTTAAAGCTTTGTTGTCCCGGAGCCGCAATACCATTACTGGTACCATTACTCCCTGTCCCGGTAACTGTCTCTGTCGCCAAGGATTCGAACCCAGCTAGTTGATCCAAATAATTTTCACGAGCATCTGTATAGGCTTGCTGTATTTCTTCGAACTTTTCAGATTGCTCTTGTTTGATGCAAAAGTCCTCCAATTTATTGAAAGACACTTCATAACTATCCCACCGGGTTTTCAGATCTTGGATTTGAGACTTTAACAGCTCCCTTGGACAGGGGTCACGTCTTTTTACCTCCTGGCAATTATTTAATGCTCTAGTTACCCAGCCTAATTTCCCCACCATAGATGTTCTCAAGAGTGTATCAGTCATTTTGGAAAATGGGTAATTATTTTCTGGACTAATATTAATGTTTATACTGAAGACTAATTTTCAACAATCAAAATTACATTTAGATATAGCCTAACACACACTCAATTTAGCTGTTAATCTTTAGCATTATATGCGTACCATTATTTGCTACAAATTCAGATGAATAAGTAGTTGAAAACATTAAGTCCACAATATAATTTACCTAATACGTGGGAATGCACGCTAGTAGGGGAGGGAATATATTTATTATTGAATTAAATGTCATATATGCTCCATCCCGAGCAATTAGCTGGTCTACTTGGTCTTTCAGACGCGGGTGACATTAAAGGACAGAAACATAAAAATGGCCTAAATTATCAAATAATAGGGAGAATTTAGGTACAAGAATGAAGCTAAAGCTGTAAATATTTAGTTAATCATTGATTTCTTATCCCAGATGTTAGTGGGTACCTGTGGTAGTAGCATTTTTCTAAATGGGGGGGGTAACACATTTGTATTTATTAAATTTGGTATATGCTCCGTCCCGAGCATTTAGCTGGTCGACCTAGTCTGCCAGACGCGGGTGACATTAAGGACGGAGACATAAAATGGTCTAAATAAGAAAAATATGTGGGAAATTTAGGGACTGCAACGAAGCTCAAGCTCCGAGTTTCACAAACGCCAGAGAACGCAACGTTGCAGGCCCTCCTACCAGTCCTCTACCACAGGATTTAAACGCCATGCTAGTGCCACTCACCCACGGCCATTATCTCACAGTTAGGGACCTCATAACGGCGGGGAATCAAACTATGTCCCTCAAAAACGACCTTAAACATTAGCCTACCACTGCAGCTTAGCAGGGACCCTAACTGTTGAAAACTGGCCCTAACTCGACCCCTAGTCTACACTCCGATCGGAATCCTCACTCGGGGCACCAAAATGTGGGGGATAATATGGCCAAAGGTTATCTCTTACCACACCAATAGAAATCTAAAATTAATAAACATAAATAAAAATAAAGTCTGAGATCGCCTACCTTATGGTATGAACTATGGTAGCCTATCTCTCAGGATGCCCTAACTAAACATTGTATCAATGGCCATGTATATCAATGAAATAGCTATACTAGGGTCCTGGTGTAGTTCCGAGGATTCCGGCTTCGGTAGACCAGGGTTAAAGGGTCAGGACTCCGGGCCTGGCGCGGGGATTCTGGTGGAGGAGATCACGGGACACGTCTCTACCCTTCTAAAGTTTACTAGCGTCTGATCGGAACTTCAATTTCCGACTCTTAAATAAACTATAGATTAATTCGTTACCAAGGGTTCATTCCCTCTTCACGAAATCATATAAATAATTATCAGCATTTAAATTATATAATTATAAAGGTAAACATCGTTTCACAACGATTTAGTGAACATAATATCAAGATATTAACGACCCTAAAGCAAATGGTGGATCGTGTATGCGGTCGCGGGAATATTTAAACTGATCCTCTTTACAGTTCTTCTGAACTTATTTCTACAAGGTTTTATAACTAAATTAACTTGATCAAGGCAATCTTATACAGTACTAAATTACCTAACATTAATTAATCTCTACAATATATACAATCACCGGGTTCTGGTAGGAAATTGTTCACTCCAGTGAGGTTACCCTATCGGAAGGTTGTTGCCAACATTCCCCAGATACCGGTGTAGTCAATTTATTTCTCACACCAAGTCTTATATTTGCGTCATGGAGATATTGTTTCGGCAACGCATATTCGGCATACCAAACGGTACGAGGGCATTTTATCCCCAGACATGAGCGAGTGGAGTAGCAAGGAAGAAAGTGAGGAAGATATAGAATCTGGGGCTAATAATTCTGATTATTTTTCAACTCGTTATAAGACAGAAGATCCCATTCGAAGAGGGCATTATACTGGGGACTTTCCGTTCTGGCAGTATTTTGTCTGGACTGTGGGGACAAGAGCTATATATATATGAAACAGGAAATAATCACCTTGAAAATTATGCTGTAAAACATAAATTTAAGCACTCATAAAATAATATGGGTCCCAGTGATTATAGAAAAGGCTTATCTGAATGTAGAGCGAAGTATTGAATAAGTTGAGTGGAGGATGTAGCAGGTTATTGATGATCACTAATATTGGATGTTGGCAGATGGATTATTATACGGCAAGTGAGGTCTCCTTTGTTTACATACGTGACTTCGGTTAAGAATCTTAAGTCTTAACTAAGGGGTTACATCTTTCATATGTATCTTATACCCAAGGTACACTCATACATTCGCATATACATTGATCAATACCAGTAAATTAAATAGGATACTATAATGTATGAATTTAATATTTAAACTACATATTAACGAAAGAACTTATACAATTGTTACCAAAGAAAACGTATTGGAGAATAAATCAAGGTAGACTTTATTAATATCAAGTTATGACACACTGCCACCACAAGGTGGAATACCCAAATCTCATCCCGGCCGATGAAGGGCCTAAATACTAAACTTAAAGGTACTGAAATATCAGTCTTAATCCAGGCTACGAGCAATATCAATATTTACAATTACATAAAATTAATTCTTAATCCAGGCTAGGAGAGATCAATACTTATAATCTCTTAATCTTAATCCAAGCTAGGGTACATATATATACAATTTATAAGTTACAGTTGGCCAGAAGCTATTTTATTCCGCCATAAAGAAGCAGCACCTAACGCGGCTTGACGGGAGGGACGTAACTGAATATCGCTCACCTCCCGATCAACGCCTAACGCGCTAAGAGGGAGATCTTGAGTCGACGGTTCATCGGAAGGGGCCACGCACTGACTTACTGCCTGTTCTAAGGGGTACAACCTAACAATGGGGGGAGTGGTGACACCTGTAAGATGCGCTACCCGACTTATTCCATCCATGCCCGCCTCTAGGCCAGTGATTTTCCCTAATTTCCACATTAGCCGAGGACTGTCGTCATGTATTAGGACAACATCCCCTAGCTTCGGCCATGATTTACCTTCAGTCCTTAAGTGACACTGATGCGTCTCCCTCAATGCCAAGAGGTGGTCAGACTGCCAACGTTTCCAGATATCTTTTGACAATTTATTCATATAGTGATATCTGTCAGTCATAACATTATCCCTGCAGAATGATGGATCTGTCAATTCCTCATCGGCTATCGCTTCTTTCGGGAATGATTTTAATCGTCTGCCCCTTAGCATGTGAGATGGCGTAATAGCATTCACATCGTTTAGTTCACCCGAGACATAACCAAAAGGTCATTAATAAAGGCTTCAATTTCCCATAGAATAGTTTGCAGCTCTTCTAACGTTACCGATGCTCTACCGAGAACTTTTTTTAATCCGGCTTTCACTATCCCGATTGCCCTTTCCCAAATGGTATCGAACCAAGGAGCTCTGGCGGGGATAAAACGCCACTCACAATGGTGTTCTAGCATAAAATTCTGAACGGATCTTTAGATATCTCGGCCAGCTGTTTGGCTGCACTAACAAATGTTGTCGTGTTATCGCTTAGAATTATTTGAGGAAAGCCCTGCCTACTAACAAACTGGCGGAACGTGTGCATAAAGCTTTCGCAAGACATGTTAGTTACTACTTCTAGGTGAATCGCCCTGGTGATGGCACAGGTAAATTTTATCTTTTTTATTTTTTTCTATGTGAATGAGGGAGGCAAAAGGCATAACTGCCTGCAACGAGTGCCTCCCCCAGATTTCAAAGAGTGACAGGGCCGAAATCAAGGGACGGTCGAGCTAAAATGCCTGGACACACGGAGTTTGAAGCAATTTAAGTCATAGGAAGAGGGAAAGACTGATTCTGGGAGAGAGTTCCAGAGCTCAGCAGTTGAATAGAAGAAAGTCTGAGAATAGCATTTCACTCTTGGGTTGGAGAGTTGCACAGAGTAGGGGTGGGATTGTGTTGCAAGGGGTGTACTACGTACCCTACGTAGAGGAGGTGGTATACACTGGGAAAGCTCCGAGGAACACTGATTATTGTAGTAGCGATAGAATAGTGAGAGAGATGCAAAATTGCGGCGAAGAGAGAGAGCTTGGAGAGAGTTGGTAAGTGGACGGGAGTTAATGATACGAAAGGCTTTCCTTTCTACTTTATCTAGGAGTGCAGTGTGAGAGGATCCTCCCCACACATGTGAACAATACTCAATACAAGGACACACTGTGCCCCTGTACAGGGGTAAAGAACCCCTTGAGGCGGTTGAGCACACTAAGCTTCTGGGAGGCTGCCTTAGCGAGACTGGTAATATGGTCTTTCCAAGTGAGAGCAGAAGAAAAAGAGACACCGAGAACATTGAGGGAAGATGAAGCGTTGATTTTTGTATTGTTGAAGAATAAGGGATAGTCCTCTGGAGGTTCCTGACAGGTAGTAAAATGGATAAATTGAGTTTTGGAAGCATGAAAGGCAACAAGGTTTTCTCTACCCCAATTGGAAATAGTAGCTAGATCAGAAGATAAGCATGTTATGGCTTCATTACGTTTACTTTTGAGGGACTGCTGGCTGGGGCGTTCTGGAAAACTAATTGAGTGGTGTAAGTTAGAGTCGTCTGCATATGAATGGATGGGACTGGATGTACAGTTGAGAAGATCATTTATGAAAATTAGAAAGAGAATAGGAGATAGGACAGAACCCTGAGGAACACCGGAGTTGATAGGATGAGGAAATGAGCGATGGCCGTCCACAACCGCAGCTATGGAACGGCCGGAAAGGAAATTAGAGACAAAGGCACAGATGGAGGGACAGAAACCGAAGGAGGGCAGTTTGGAAATTAAAGATTTGTGCCAGACTCTACCGAAGGCCTTCGATATGTCTTAGTGCAACAGAAAAAGTCTCACCGAAGTCCCGAAAGTTGGATAGTAAGATATGAAAGAAGATCACCAATAGAGCGACCCTTAAGGAGGTCATCTGGCGATCTGAGAGCAGATTATGAGAAGAGAAATGCTTAAGAAATTTGGAAGCAAGTATAGTTTCAAAAACTTTAGAGATACAAGAGATGAGAGCAATTGGACGATAGTTGGAGGGTTGAGAGCGGTCACCCTTCTTTGGGACAGGTTGAATGAGAGCAACTTCCAGCAAGAAGGAAAGACGTTAGAGGAGAGACAGAGACAAAAAAGTTTGCCTAGGCAGGGGGTCAGCATGGAAGCACAGTTTTTAAGTACAACAGGAGGAACACCGTCCGGACCGTACGCCTTCTTAGTATTAAGCCCAGAGAGGGTAGAAAGTACATCTTTAGAAGAGATTAGGATATTAGGCATAAGTAGGAGAGAGGGGGGTGGAGAGGGAGGAATAGCACCGGAATCATCCAAGGTAGAGTTTCTGGCAAAAGTTTGAGCAAATAGTTCAGCTTTGTCAGAGGAAGAAGTGATGGTTGTTCCATCAGAGTGGAAAAGGGGAGGGAAAGACGAGGAAGAAACATTGCTAGAGAGGTTTTTGGCTAGATGCCAGAATGCTTGGGAAGAGCTAGAGTTGGATACTTCAGTGCATTTATTATTGATGAAAGAGTGCTTGGCAAGTCGAAGAACAGATTTGGTTTGATTCCGGGCAGAAACATAGGAAGAATGAGATTCTTGAGTTTTAAGGCGTCAGTACCGTTTGAATGCTTCCTCTTTGTTGTGGACAGCAGTAGAACAAGCGTGAGTAAACAAAGATTTTTTTGCATTAGACTGAGAGAAAGAAGATGGAATGTACGCTTCCATGCCCGAGAGGATTACCTCGGTAATGCGTTCAGCACTTTCCGAGGGTCCTCGGCCACGGAAGCAGAAGTCAATGCAATACATTGCAAGCCTTAATAGCGGGATTACATATTACTAATAATGCACCAGAATAATCTATACTGGTGACTGAGAAGAAATCTTGAGGCTGTACTCTAATACTAGGCAAGGGAGGTGCATTCCTTGGTGAGTAGGATATACCCTGAAGTCTCTTACATACAGTACTATACACTTTCATAGTACCACTTTTACCATCTGTCTCATGTGTGTGATCCACCATTTTTGGCGCAAATAAGCTACCGCATGACCCACACCATAATGAGAACATACTATATGACTTTTAACTATAAGCAAACGCGTAATCGTATGGTTAGATGGTAGGAGGATAGGATATTTACTCTCATCGCTGATAGTGGCCAACTGAATTCTACCCCTACATTTGATCACCCCACTGTCCACGAATAGTCCTAGTTGTCTCATGACATTAGTACCCGGTAAATTATGGTCGGTATTGGTCAAGATCCTCCATTCACTCATATAGGACTCCCTTTGCACTGTCATAATCATTAATTTTTCAGCGGCTCGCATTTCACTAACTAGTAAGGAAGGGGTGCCAATTAAGAACTCTCCCTGTACCTTTCGCCGCAAATTACATACATAACGGTTAACCCATGCAAGGACCCGTACTGCCTTATCATAGCTACTATATCTGTCCCAAGCAATTGTGATGCCATCAATATCCTGAGTGACTACTGCTGCGGCCATTGATTCTACGGGAAAGCCTACCTGAACTGGTACGGCCGTTGCCCGATCCTCTGGCCACTCTGTTGTGGAAGTTAGCCACGAAGGCCCCTGCTACCACAACGGAGAATCGGACAACTGTTTGGCGGTAATGCCCCTAGTCTACAGGTCACTCGGTTTACCCTTAGTGCACACATATCATAAAGTAGCGTTGGGAAGTAGTCCATGGATCTCGTTCACTCTATTACTGACATATACAGGCAACACTTTCTGACTGCGCAACCATGCAATCGCAATCTGACTAATGAACCACAAATATACATTATTGAATTCATGATGATCCTTGGGTGCCTCTGTAATAAATTGGACAAGACGTGCGGCTAGCAAAACCGCAGTTAACTCTAATTTACGTACTGTCACAGTCTTGATGGGTGCTACTCGAGCCTTGGCAGCGACTAAAGCAATTTGGTCTCCATCAGACAGGTACACTACGGCACCATACGTGGAGTTACTCGCGTCACTAAACGAGTGTAATTTCACCAGTTTACTCGAGATGATTTGACATGGGAAACTTATACTCTGACAATTGTCCAAATCTGTCACCAGCGCTTGCCAGGTCGATTGTAAATCAGAAGGGATAGTCTCGTCCCACCCAATTTTGGTACGCCATAGAATTTGGAGGAATAACCGCGACCTGATGCTAACTGGTAATAAGTACCAAGAGGATCAAACAACTGGGCAGATAGGCTAAGACATTCTCGCTTGGTAGGTAAAGCCTCACATGTATAATCCCAACGCCCAAAGGAAAGCCTATCTGTACCCGGTTGCCACTGCATGCCTAAATACTTACGACACGACTGATCGGCAGCCATCCCATCATGCGGTTCCAAAATGGACTTCAACTGCGGACTATTGGTCACCCACTCCCGTAAGTATAAGTGAGCTGACGAGAATGCACGCTGGAATTGCCAATAATCTGAGATAAGACTGTCTTCTGTGTCCGCGGTACCTTGGATGTTATCGATGTACAGGCCATTTTTTATCCGGCTGACGAGATTTATATCATTGAACTGCGATAAGTGTTTTAAGATGGTGGCATTTAATAGAAATGGTGAACAGGTAGCATTTAACAATACAACTTTGAAATGAAAAACATCACATGGCGAATCTACGTTAAAGGAGTCTCTAGGCCACAGAAAGCGTGTACTGTCTCTATCGCGTTTGTCCAACTGGAGCATGAGGAACGCCTTCTCGATATCACTTATAAACCAGTACGGCTTGCATCTAAACCTCAACATCACCTTCGCCAAATCTGGAACCAAAGAGGGTCCCGTATACATGCAATTATTGAGGCTTAAGGCCGAAGGTGATAATTTGGCCGAACAGTCAAACACGACGCGTATGGGATTAGTTTTGCTGTCGCGTTCAACCCTGTGATGGATAAGATAATGTTAAGGCGAATCGGTGATAATATCCTCATCAGTGGACTCTACGAACCCGCAATTTAGCTGATCTTTAATAACATTACAGTACTGCTGACAATACGCCGGATTCGCGATAAATTTCTTCTATAGGCCCCGTAACCTTCCTATCGCCAGACCGTAATGGTTCGGCAAGTCGCCTCGGTTTCTGCGCCACGGCAATTGGACACAATACTGGTTTTCCTCGGGTAAATAGGTTACAGCTTCATCATACAATTTAAGTGTATCCCTAGCCTATGCATCTATCTCTCCTGACTTGATACCTAAATTGTCCATATCCCACAAAATATTCAAATCTTGACTACATAGTTCATTTTCTGTCTGTAGATACTCACTAATTGAACTGACCACAATTTTTAACACTGTCACGACTTCAACATTGGTATTGGCTACATGATCCTTGTATGACCCACTAATCGCATACCCAAACTTGGTGGGCAACAACACTAGATTGCCCTCCCGTTTATATCCTGGTAGCACTAAGTCATAGTAATAATCGGCACCGATCAACATGTCTAGCTTAACATTACTGCCTATGAATGAATCGGCTAGCCTATACCCTGAATCCTGCAATTTGCCTACTACACCATTGATGCCTGCTGAACCTTGTATTCTGGTCAGGAGTCTACTACTACCGCCATTAAGGATGAATTCCTATCCCTATCCTTGTACTGCAGGATGACTACCTCATACACCTGTTCGCGCTGAGCTCCCGTAAACCCTTGCAACTTCAATGTCTCTCTTCCCGATGCAACATACTGTACTGACGGTAGAGAGGACTGCAGAACAAAATTGCGCTGGGAACACTGGTCTAGCAAAGCACGATAATGGTAATAACCTTCATTGCATCATAATTGTGGGCAAAACTACTGTCTCTCTCTCTGATGCTACAGACAACGTCGTGGAGGTTGGAGCAGGATCAGTTATCGCAATTTAGTTCGACTTGCTACCTCTCCAGAAGATTGGGGATATAATGCGCGAAAGTGCCTGCCATTGCATACTCGGCAGGGACTTAATTTAGCATTTGTGCAACCGCGCCCCCCATGCTCCCTGGAGAGGCATCCCTGACACAACTTCAGATTGTTAGCTATATTTATCCTAGCCACACTACTTTGATATTTTGGGCACTTGTACCACACATGTTTCGGACTACTACACAAATAGCAAGCGAATTTCCTGGGCTCGACTTGCATTTTTACTTTTCCGGTACTTTTATTAACAGTGGAAAATGTAGAAGCTGTGGCAATTTATTAGTGGCTCCTCCATCATTGACGATATGTCTATTAATATAATAGTCCTCTTTCAAGCACCCGCGGTCAGCCTGTTTGAAACACCCGCCGCAGGGGAAAGAGTACTTCATCATAAGTGTAACGCTCATTCTCTTATGGAATCATCTTTATGATTGGGTACTCACTACGAAAAAACTTTGTATAAAATAAAAAAGAAAAATAACTTAAAATTTGTTATATTAAGGCTTTCCAACTCGTGGATGTATTTTGTGGATTCTACCCGAGACGCTGAACCCAGCGACGCCAATCCTTCTTCCTTCCCCTGCGCACATGCTGTGGATGTGCTGTGTGGAAGTGCCTCGCCAGTGCTCCGCTTTATTCTTCGTTCGCTCAACTCTAGTGAGTCTTTTGCTCATTTGTATATATCTGAGTTGTTATAGAATAGGTTTAGACTAGCTAGGACTGTCAGACCCATTGGTATGCCCGCAGAGAAGTGTTAAATTAGGGTACTAAAGTATAGGCGCCATATCGGTCCGCTTCGGGCCCGCGCGTCATGTGTTCTTGTTCTTGTTTCTGCGCCTTAGCTTTGCTATTTCCAAGTTATTTAGGAGGCTTTTACATCCAAAGGACGATGCTTCAGGCCATCTCTATGAGATAGTTGCATTCTATTGTTTTTTAGCAGACGCTCTGGTTCAAGAGTTGTCACACGTGGTGTGGAGGATTCCAGAGTCCGTGTTTGCTCGTTTTTTCCCCTCGGGCGTGGGTTTTTTACGTTCGCTGCTGCTGTGTCTTCACAGGTAAGGGTAACAGATTCAGTGTGATTAATACAATGAGCCTCGTGGCCAGCCTCAGTAGAGGTATTCTTAGTAGGGTTGGGGCATTTTTAATTGCTTAATTAATACTGTGTATTAGCCCAAAGATGTGACCCTCGCTTTCATGTGGTGATATTATGCATGAAAACAGGGTGTCAGGAGACGTTCTGACTTATTTGGTGGGGTTTGTGGGGGTGGCTGACTTTCTCAGATAAGTCGGTACCTTCAAAGTTTGCTTTTTTCTTCCGGCGATCTTTCTGTGTATTGATGCCGGATACTCGCCTTGCAGGCGAGAAAGGAAACTTCCAAATAACCCGGTGTGGTGTGGTGTACCGCTAGACTCCCGGCGGAAATGCGAAATCCCAAGGGAAGTAATCTCGGCCCGGCCGAGTGAACTCGCCCTAACCGATAACCTCATGCGGCATGATTTGACTTATAAAGCCCGGCGGAAAAGTCCAGTGAGGTAATTAACTATCCCTCAAGTCCTAATAGACAATCTATTAGTTAATTAAATGGTTGATATGGGCCGGTGACACTTTGTCACAGGTAAGCAGTTCTAGAAGACGAAAAGACCATCAAGGTTTTTTCATATACAAGTACAGCGGAAGGTTAGAGTACCGGAAGGTCTACAGCTAATTTTCCGGCGTATTTGGGGTGTTTATGATGTGTGAACCTCTCGGTTTACCCTTATGAGCATTGATTCCTGGAACTGTTCTATTTCCAGATCACAGCACATCAGTAGAGGTACATGTCGACAGGGGAAGGGGCCGATCCCGACGGGGTGGGGGGGGGGGGGGGGGGGGGGGTTTAGCTCCATCATGCCTCTAGTCAATCTTTGTGCTAAACCCACTTGCTCTCTAATTACAGTCTTTGCACATAAACTCTGCTTGAAGTGCGTTAAGTGCCTAGATAGGTCACGGGGCCTCTGGGTATCTAAGAGGTGTTCCGTTTGCTCTGACCTACGTTCTTAATTATTTAATAAGAAAGATAATTCGTGCCTGGTGGCACTGAAAGAAATTAAGAAAATTTTTAATGCCTATTCCAAATTTATTGCCCATAAGGCTTTACATTGCGACGATGAGGCTCTCTGGGAGCATCTAGTTATAATGTCACCTGTTCTTAAACCCACACCTTCTAAGTCAACTTCAAAATCTAAAGCTAAGCCCAAAATTCTTTCAAAAGAGTTAGTGAGTAGCAGTGATAGTGACTCAAGCAAGGCAACCCCCCCGGCCGCCACAAGAGGGCGCATTCTCCTTCGCCACGGGACCACTCTAGGTCCAGGTCAAGGTCGCCCCTCAAGCAGTCCAAGCAATCTTCAGTGGAGATGTCTAGGTCGCACAAGAGGCATAAGGATGACGCGGCGGCGTCAAGCCACAGAAAATCTGATAAGGGTCATACAAGTTCCCGCACTGAAGAGACGCAGTCGCGGCCACCTCCCTCCGCCTCTACCTTCGCAATGTCTAACGTCCAATCTGTCAGCTCCGAGATAGGGATGGAGGGGGCTGAGTCGACTCCCAGGGATGGGTCTGGGTAGTTTTTGGTGGGACAGAAGGATGTACATTGTTCCATTTCAAAATTGAACTTTAACTTGCCAGTAAGTAGGCCTCCAATAGTTTCTCAGAGAGTGTTAGCAGAACAATACCGTGGCTACACGGCTTTTGGACACCAAGACTATGATGGTTCTCAAGTAAGCCAAGTTATACCAGATTCCCAAAATCCTATTGAACAAGGGCGCAGTGTGTGGAGACAGTCTGAACCCTTATATGTGGAACCCATTGTTCATTTTGAGGAAAATATTAGGGAAAGTGCTAATATAGATACCATCCCCTCATCAGTACCTGACTTAGTGTGGCCAGTGAATGGCCTATTGTCTGAACCCCGGCACCAACCGGAAGTAATGGAAGTGCCGGATGAGCCGGAGGACGTTGAACTGTACTCAGCTCAACCGAGACACATTGAGGAAGGGTCAGAAGTGGAATCAGAATCATCAAAAGGGTCACACAGTAAATGTATAACAACCGATGATCTTGATTATATATTACACAGGGTAATGCGACAATACAATGTTCCTAAGCAATCTCAGGAGACTCCCACAGCTACGCCGGGAGCTCCCCTGATGGGTTCAGATGTGCGGCCACTAGAGCCAGCCAGAGTTGTTGTGCCACCTAATATGTCACTTCCCCCTCTTAACGTAACTCATGCGACTACCTCGGCGAGTGGCACTGCAGTGCCCGCCTCCTTAACAACTACCAATGTTCGTGTCATCACAGACATTACTCCCTCTCCTCTTGATAAACTTCCCCATAGGAGAGGCCCTATGCCTCTCTTGTATGGACCCGACTGCTCGTGGATTAAAGTCATGGCAAAAAACCCGGGCATTTCACAAACAACCATATCAGGGGAGATCCCAGTTCCTAGTGAGTGGGTAATTGAGATGGGTAAGAGTAAGAAGTTGAGAACCAAAGAAAAACAGGGTCAACTCTTAGATGTTACAATCAAAGCTATACCTAATGTTTATTCGTATGAATTGTTTGTATATTCACCTACCCCGGCATTACCTCCTGCCTCCTCTGCACGACTCTTTGCTGATTGGACTACGACTGACGGCGTAAATGATGTCAAATCTCTCAATACGCTAACACGGAGTTGGATACAACTCCAGTTCTGGATCAGTCTAACAATCCAGTCCTGCAGGTGGGGAAGGTAGGTCTAGGCCCGTGGGTGGACTGGGAGATTGAGGCGCAACAGTTCACAGTAACAATAACGTCAAAATCCTCCCATCAAATTCCTCAAGACAACCACCTTTGGTTTCCAATGCCAATAAATCAAGCCGGAGGGCTTCCGCCTGCACTTTTTGAATACCTTTCTGCCCCTAAATTGTCACTATGGGACGTGCAGCAGCCCTTCTCTGACCCCCCCCCCCCCCACCGCACCCCCCCACCACCTTCAGCACATATGGATAGAAACTTTAAATTGAGAAATAAAGCATACAGACTATTTTCACAATTTGTACTAAGTCGCCAAATAGCCCAGTCCCTCACGAGGATTATAGCCGCTATTTCTGATCAGGATGTTAGGAAGGCCACCGATTTATCCCGGCAGCTTCTGTTACAAAATTCCATCCAGTCTGGGGGACATACGAATAGCCTTGTTGGAGGCTGTTCGTGCACGTCAGGACCTGAGAGTGTATATAGTAAAGAAGTTAACGGACGACATTAGTCGCCGGGTAACCCTTTCACCTGTGTTAACTTCTTCTTTGCTTAACCCTGAGACTTGGAAGGCAGTGTACAGTATGGTTGACAGCTTGCAGCCAAGTACCTCCCAGGCTAGGAAGGAGCACTTTAAGAAACCGTAATCCAAGCCTAAGAGTGGTGGTAAGTCACAGCCTAGTGGACCTAAGCCCTTTCAGGGTCCCATGTCTCCCCCGGCGCAAGGAAGTACTCCGCTCAAGCCGAAACAGTGAAAACAAACAGGCAAGTGGTATAATAAGAATAAGTCACAACACACATCAGGTCAGGGATTAGCCCTAAGATGTGACCCTCGCTTTCATGTGGTGATATTATGCATGAACACAGGGTGTCAGGAGATGTTCTGACTTATTTGGTGGGGTTTGTGGGGGTGGCTGACTTTCTCAGATAAGTCGGTACCTTCAAAGTTTGGACATCTGCCAAAGCCAGTCAGCCGTCTAACCCTACCCCTCCACCATAAAAAAACTAGTAATTCAAACTCTCTCTCTCCCGGGGCCTATCGAAGGCGAGTTGGATCCGAAGGTAGTTCCACCGGACAGACCCAGTCAAGTAACTGGATCATTTCGGACGTGTTACCGGGACTGGCCCCAGCTAACGTGGGCAAGGACAGTGGTACGCAAGGGCATCACCTGGCGGTGGCTCCGGCGCCCTCGTTTACGTCAAACTCTAGAAGTCAACCATGTTTCTTTAGAGGCGGAGTCACTAGTCAAGGAAATGCTCAACAAGCATATCATTTTCCCGGTCAATCCAACTTGCCCTGTTTTCACATTCAGACTTTTTCTCGTACCGAAGAGGGACAGTGTTGGATTTGCTCGTCAGACCTGACAGACGCCTATTGGCATGTCCCGGTAAACAAAAGGTTCCAAAAATTCCTCACCTTGATGATCAGGCAAGAGACTTATGTCTTTCAGAGAATGCCATTCGGGTTGAACCTTGCATCGAGAATATTCACGAAATTAGTCCAGCAGGCCCTCATGCCAATGTTAAATCAGGGAATCAAAGTGTTGTGGTACCTAAACGACTGGCTAGTAGTGGCAGAGTCAGAGAGTCTATGCAAAATCCATGTCAATCACATTATAAACCATGTACAATCCCTAGGGTTCAAGGTCAACTTGGCAAAGTCACATCTTGTTCCCACACAGGTAATTCAGTGGATAGGGCTGGTCTGGGACACAGCCAATCTTACTCTCAGTCAGAGTATGGACCACCGCAACAGATTTCAAAAGAAATTGTTTAGGTTTCTCCACAGTCTGAACACCACGAGAAGGACATGGGAACCCCTGGTCAGCTCTCTCAATTGGATTCAACTAACTGTAAAGTTGGGCCGATTGAAAGTAAAGAGATTAATCTTGGAAGGAAACAAATATTTCCCTCTATTGCCGGCGGGAAAGTTGTGGAAAATTCCTCCATTAATTCACAACTTACTGTCAGTCTGGTCGAGGAGAGAAATGTTGCACTCATTAATGACGTGGGCTTCTCTCCCACCTACGGTATGGGTAGACACAGATGCTTCAGGGACAATAGGCTTGGATTATCAGTCGAGCCTAGGCCATCAGGGTCAGGGTCTTTGGTCCCAAACCGAGAATTTTCATATCAACGAGCTGGAGCTCTTGGTCCCTTTGTTTTTCCTTCAAACTCACAGCTCCTCCTTGCGGGGGAAATCAGTAGCGTTTCGAATGGACAATTTAAATGCGGTGTCCTGCATTCAAAAGCAAGGGTCAACGAGGTCTCGGAAGTTGCTAGAGATGTCAGAAGATATTTTTGTTCTGGCCGAAGAGCTGAACATTCATCTCCATGCATAATACCTCCCAGGCGTAGCGAACGTCTGGGCAGACGCTCTGTCCCGGCGACAGAGCACCAAAGTAGAATGGGCAATCAAGCAAAACATCTTCAACCAGATGATTGCAGAGCCATACTGTCCACAAGTGGATCTATTCGCATCCGAGGAGAACCACAGGCTACCTAGCTACCTAACCCACCGGGGAATGACTTCGGCGGGGGGTCGAGACGCATTGTTGGAGGACTGGAACAAGTGGAATTCCATCTATCTTGTTCTGCCTCGCGACGCTTCACTCATGTGTCGGGTAGTTCACAAACTACGAGGTTACCGGGGCTTAGTCTCGATGATCGCACCTCTATGGCCGGCTCAGGTGTGGTACCACCAGTTGAAAATGTGGTGCGAGAACCCGGTGTCACTCCCGATCTCGTACTTCCACTTGGAGACAATTGGCAACCTAAAGACCTCGCTGACTTTTGCCTTTTGGACATTCAGAATGCCAAATGGTTAACTCCGTATGGAGAGAGCGTTACTAATAAATTCCTTAAGCAGTATACTATGTCTACCAGGAGACAATATCAATTGCATTGGAAGTCTTTCACAACCTGGATAGTAGAAACGGCGCAAACTGACACGTCAGTAGCTTTGGTTGTCAAGTACTTGAACTATTTGTTTGAACAAAAACACCTTTCTGTAGTTACACTGAAGAATCATCTGTCCGCTATTAGAACTCCCTTTTATGACCTAACAGAGCTATCTACACCGCAGGCAGAGGAGAAAGGGTTCATGAGGGCATGTTTCAAGCTTCGCCCACCACCCCGTCAGCTCATGCCTACCTGGTCACTTGACAAAGCTTTGTCTTTGCTTAATTCGCGCAAGTATAATCATGCGCCGGATTTTGACTCAATATTAAAGAAGGCTGTGTTCCTTATGACTTTGGCCACAGGTAACAGGGTGTCTGAGCTGGCGGCGATGAGCAACAAACCTAATTGCCTCAGGTTTGGGAGACTCAATGATAATGTACAAATTGCTCCATCTCCCACGTTTGTTGCTAAGAACGAACATAGTGATCATGTTTTTTCTGAGTTTACAGTCCCGGCGCTTTGACGCGGGACTACACACCATGACTTATACCCTGTTCAAGCTTTAATAAAGTTTATGAGGGTTTCCCAGCCCCAACAGCAGGGAGCCTTATGGGTCAATAGTACAGGTACTTGCATCACAAGAAGAAAATTGGCTTCTTTACTCATAGATGTAATTCGTGAAAATAATCCTGGCGTAGTGGGAAGGGCCCACGACATCAGGAAGTGGGCAGTGTTGTTACGCTTTTTGCATAATTATTCAATTGATGACATAGATAACACTAAGTTGTGGGCTTCCAATCATACTTTCATGACGCGATACCTGTCTGTGAATTTGGGTAAACCAAAATGTTCCTGTGTGGCCTTGTGGCAGAGGGTCTAGTTGGTCTATGTGCTACTAAAGTTAAGTTTAATCTTAATGGTGAAAAGCAAGGGGAGGGGGGGGGGGGGGGTGCTAGAGAGCTCAAGACCCCTAGACCCTCCGCCGGACTATGTGATAAGTTCACGAGCTGTGATACTTGATAAGTCGAGCTGGTTATACAGCTAAACAAAAACAAAATTGTAAGATATCTATAATAGTTGCAACTATAGTATATTAAGTATAAATTGTACAAAATATATAGTATATAAAAAATATTTTTAAGGACATAAGATAAAATCAAATTATTTATTCGTGCCTTTACAATGTTGGACAGGAATAAAAGAATGTTCTTGGAAAACAAATGTTATTTAATCTCAATGTGATATTCTTAAACATATGTACCTGTATGGTTACTTAAAAGCAGATCTTCTTCGAAGTAACGCACTGCTTTTCTTTCCATTTTTTCTGTATTATTGTATGTACACAATAAAGACTTAAGTTTGTTATATGGTTCTTTTTCTCTACCTATGGTAGTTTGTTAGTAGTTTAGATTTTGTCACGAATGTCCCCCTCCAGACTTGAGATATCAGGCATATCGTCAATGATGGAGGGGCCACTAATAAATTATAGGTTTGAGTCCCGGAGGGCGGAATGTAAACCTAATATTTAGTAGTGTCCCCGAAATCATTGACGATGTAGGGCCCTCACTTCCATCCCCCTCCCATTCGTTGATGTCTTGAGTTTAATCTTGATATGTCAGTGATGAAGGAATGGCGTCGCTGGGTTCAGCGTCTCGGGTAGAATCCACAAAAGACATCCACGAGTTGGAAAGCCTTAATATAAACAAATTTAATTGTTTTTTTCTTTTTTCTTTTTTACGAAGTTTTTTCGTAGTGAGTACCCAATCATAAAGACGATTCCATAAGAGAATTAGCGTTACACTTATGATGAAGTACTCTATCCCCTACGGCGGGTGTTTCAAACAGGCTGACCGCGGGTGCTTGAAAGAGGACTATTATATTAATAGGCATATCGTCAATGATTTCGGGGCCACTACTAAATATTAGGTTTTCATTCTTCCCTCTGGGACTCAAACCTATATTATACTGTACTGGTTCACTGGTGACTCCCTCCATATTGAACACCTCTGCCTGGTAATTTTCTATAAAAGACTGCAATTCGAGTGGGGTAGATTTCATCGCTCTTTTTACGTTATCACGAAGTGGTGCTGGTAACTTATTCATTAGGATGACGGTACATATCTCATCGACGCTGACATCTAACGTATTGAGGGATCGAATGGTACTCTCGAAAGCGGCATAGAACTTCTTGAGCGCGCCTATCTCGTAAACGGGAGCAGACAACTCACACAAGTTCGTAATGTGTGCAGACTTTATTCAGTCTTTTTGTCCATATGTCTTCTCAAGTAGTGCTATTGCGGTGGTGTAGCTACTGGCTATTAGGCTAAATCCCTCCAACAACTTCTGTGCTTCCCCCTCCACCTGTCCGCGCAAATATGTGAAGCGCTGGACATCTGACAACTCTTTGTGGTCATGCACGGTACAGCGGAAGAGAGCCCAGAATTCTGTCCACTTTGCTGGGTCACCACTAAATTTGTGAAAATGAAGTGTAGGTAGCTTAACCCCTGCTACCTTTGCTGTGGCACTACTGTTGGTAAGAGTAAGGGATTTTTTGTAGATTGCCTCGAGTTAAGCCACAATCGCTTCCATGCCCTCAGAGTATTCGTCATCGTCACCAGCTATAGTCACAATGTCAACCGTCTCGTCATATAGGTCATAGAGATGGTCATTGACTGGCTCCAGCTCATTGAGGAGCTTGCGAATCAGGGTAACTTTGCCCTTCGCCTCGGACACATCTGCCCGATCAATGAAGGTGTCTAAATCCCTAGTTAGCCTAGTCAAACAGCCTCTCGCTATCCCTCTCTTTTTGTTAAGTTCTGACAGGGTGGCAGGCATGTTGAAATAATTCTAAGCTAGGTTGGGCCAAGCGCACCGAAAATCAAGTCAAGTTATCACCACCAACCCCAATACAATGAAAAGCAGTATATAGTAGGTGCCTAATGTGTAGTGGCGAAAGTGCCCCTGGCGATGGTCAAAAGGAGCTGGAAGAGTATGTCTTGGCCCTCAGGGGTTAAATGCACACCGTCGTATCCAATTTCTGCGTCTTGCACTTCCATGCTATGATACCGAGTATGTGTGTAGGGATTACGTCTTTTCATCCGGTAATTGATATTATTCCTAATTATATCGTACTCGGCCCTGTGGATGTATCGAGGTGCAATCCGCTTCTCAATTATCATGATGTGACATTTACCCCCAGTCCTTAACTCTACCTCCCGCGCCAATTCTTCCAACGAGAGGGCCACTTCCTTTGGTACGACACCAGGCACTATGACTAGTCGTGAATGCAGGCGATGGTGGGAGGCGGACGCAATTTTTTGAGGCTCCGGCATATTATCATGGGCACGATTAAATATCACGGAATTTCGAATACATACTGAGCGAGCGAGGAGAGGAAGGACTAGTGAAGTGTTTGGAAGATAAATTGGTGTGGTGGAGGGGTGATATATATTGTAAAAAGAGTAGTGTAATCAACGGGTCAGCTGGAGTTGTGATTGTAAATAAAAAAACATGGCGGATGGAACGGCGGGAATTTCGGAGACGGAAGAAAGGTTAAGACGGTTTCGTGGGTTTAGTAGTACAGATAAAAAGGTAGAAGAGATTAGTAATGTTGTGAAGGATCTGGAAAAGTGGAAGAGTGATACGGAGAAATGGAAGGGGGACATTGGTGAGAAAATCAAGGTATTGTGCGAATTATGTGGTGCGTCGGGTGGGGCAGGGAATAGGCTTAGTGAAGGAAGCGAATGTAGGCCTATTTCGGAAGTTAATAATAACCTAGAGATGGTAGAGATGGTATTGGTGCAGGTAGCCTCCTCTGTGGTGGGGGGGTGAGAAATTTCCACCACCGCTTTTCTCCGGTGAGACGTAGAAGTCGGCTAAAGGGGATCGGGGGTGGGGGGCCTGGTATCCTTCTTCCCTTAAATAAATCTACCAAAAAAACGAGACAGAGATAGGGGCGAGGGAACGCGTTCGTGGTCCCGGACCCTAAGAATAGGAGCTTTGAATGTGCGTGGATGTAGTACGAATGAGAAGCGAGAGGATATTGGAAGGTTATTTGAAAGAAGGATGTATGATGTCCTAGCACTGAATGAAACAAAGATGAAAGGAGAGGGAGAAGTGGATTTTGGAAACGTGATAGGTAGAAAGTCTGGAGTAGACGAGGGAGTCAGGGGGAAAGAAGGAGTGGCTATTATTGTGAAGGAGGAGTTGAGAGAGTTTATAAAAGAGTGGAAAGAGGTGTCATCAAGGCTAATGTGGGTGAGAATGCGGTTTAAGGGTGAAAGGTGGGTTTTTGTAAGTGCGTATGGACCAGGAAGTGAAAGAGAGTTAGACGAGGTAGAGGGTTTCTGGGAGGATTTGAGAGATTGTCTACAAGGGTTTGATGAAAATGAAAATGTTATAGTTTTAGGGGACATAAATCCTAGGGTAGGAAATGAGCCTGTTGAGGGAGTCATCGGTAGTTTTGGTGTGGATGGTGTAAACGAGAGTGGAGAAAGACTGAAAAATGTATGTGAAGAGTGTAGATTGAGTGTAGGTAATACGTTCTTCAAAAAAAGGCGTATACACAAGTACACCTGGCATAGACTTGTGAGGGGAGAGATTGTAGAGAGGGCATTGATGGATTATGTGCTGGTGACAAGGGAAAGATTGTGTAGACTGCTGGATGTGAATGTGATGAGAGGTGAGGCGGAGGGTATGTCAGATCATTACCTGGTGGAGGGAAAGCTAAGAGTTAAGAGTTACAGGAGAATAAGAGACAAGCGTGAAGTAAGAGAGGTAATAAACGTTAGTGAGTTAGAGAAGAATGAAAAAGAGAGGGAGTACAAGGAAAGACTAAGTGAAAAGTGGATGGAAGTGAGAGAGATGGAAGAGAGAGAAGTAGAGGTTGAATGGCAACAGTTTAAGGAAGGAGTGAAAGCAAGTGCAGAGGTAGTATGCGGCAAAAGGAAAGTAGGAGGCAGAGGTATCAGGAAGGGAAGCGAGTGGTGGAATGATACGGTGAGAAAGGCAGTTGAGGAGAAGAGACAGTGTTTTGAGAGGGTTTTACAGGATGGTAGTGTTGAGGTATGGGAGAAGTACAAGGAGAAAAGGAGAGAGGCAACACGGAAAATTAGAGAAGCGAAAAAAGATGCAAACGAAAGGTGGGGCCAAAGGCTGAGTGAGAATTTTGAAGAACGAAAGAAGATGTTCTGGAAGGAGGTAAATAAAGTAAGGAAAGGAGGACAAAAGAGGGAAGAGTCAGAGAAAGATGAAAATGGAGAATTACTAGTGGAATCAGTTGAAGTGAGGAAAAGATATGCCGAGTATTTTGAATCTTTGTTAAATACAAGAGATGGAAGAGAAGCAGTGATTGAAGCAGAGGTGGATGGAGACAGGTTACCCAGGCCACCCAGGTGGCAGGGAATGAATGAAAGGATTGAGGAAAATGAGGTGAAAGAAGCAGTGAAACAAATGAGAGCGGGAAAAGCAGAAGGTTTGGATGGTATTGCTGTGGAGTGTATAAAGAAGGGTGGAGATGTGATAATAGATTGGTTGGTGAGACTTTTCAATGTGTGCTTTGCTGTGTCAATGGTACCAATAGACTGGAAGAGTGCATGTATTGTGCCGTTGTACAAGGGGAAGGGAGATCGGCAGGAGTGTTCAAGTTATAGAGGTATTAGTTTATTGTCAGAGGTTGGAAAGCTGTATGGCAGGGTGTTGATAGAGAGGATAATAAAGTGTACGGAAGTTGCAATAGGAGAAGAACAGTGCGGTTTTAGGAGGGGAAGAGGGTGCGTGGATCAGATGTTTGCAGTAAGACAGTTATGCGAGAAGTATTTAGAGAAGCATAAGGAGATATTTTGGGCTTTTATGGACTTGGAAAAAGCGTATGATCGTGTGGACCGTGAAGCAATGTGGAAGGTGTTAAGGATTTATGAAATAGGAGGACATTTGTTAGAAGCACTTAAGAGTTTTTATGAAGGGAGCAGAGCATGTGTGAGAGTAGGAAATGGTGAGTTGAGTGAATGGTTTGAGGTAAAGGTATGTTTGCGACAGGGTTGTGTAATGTCACCATGGCTGTTTAATATGTTTATGGATGGTGTGGTGAGGGAGGTGAAAAGGAGAACTATGGGAAGAGGATTGGGTTTAGTAGGAAAGAATGGTAGAGATTGGGAGTTGAATCAGTTGCTGTTCGCTGATGACACAGCATTGGTGGCGGATTCTGATGAGAAACTGCAGCGGGTAGTCAAAGAGTTTGGTGTGGTTTGTGGAAGGAGGAAAAGTGAAGGTGAACGTCAATAAAAGTAAAGTAATGGTGTGTAATAGGGGAGAGCATAGGGTGAATCTAGATGTGAGGCTGGATGGGGAAATATTGGAACAAGTAGAGTGTTTTAAATATCTAGGAGGAACGATAAGCAGGAGTGGAGGTATGGAAGTGGAGGTAAAACAGAGAGTGTGTGAAGGAAGGAAGGTTTTCGGAGCAATGGGAAGTATGTGGAAGACGAGAAATCTTGGAGTGAAAGTAAAAAGTGCACTGTATCAAGGAATTGTTGTGCCAACAGTGATGTATGGGGCTGAGACATGGGCTCTGAAGAAAAAGGAGAAAAGAGGGCTGGATGTGATGGAGATGAGCTGCTTGAGGAGTATGTGTGGAGTTACTCGTAGAGACAGATTGAGGAATGAAGAGATACGTAGGAGAGTGGGGCAGCAAGAACATTTGTCAGCCAGAGTGGACAGAAGGGTGCTGAGCTGGTATGGTCATGTTGAACGAATGGGAGATGAAAGGCTTACAAAGAGAATATGTGAGTCAGGTACAAGGGGAGATAGAAGGGCAGGAAGACCCCCATTGAGAGGGAGAGACTGTGTAAGAAAGGCTTTGGATGATAGAGGAATGACTATAGATCAGGCAGGGGAAGTGGTGGTGGACAGGAGTGAATGGAGAATGCTTGTGAATAGTTGAGTGAACACGTGGTCATTTGGAGTAAGGGTTCGGGCGCAAGTTGGACTAGATAATAGTCCATCAGGCGCCTGGCCCGGGGAGACGATTAATATGAAGGGTGTGCCTGGAAGTGTGGTGGGAGGGCTTGTGGCTTTGGCTCCGCTGCATGTCTGCCTGCCGAGATCGGAACCTCTCCGGGTGGTCAGGGGCCGGGGGAGTGCTGGAGCGACCTTGGTAACCCTGGTCTCTGGGTCTTCTCCTGGGTGACCTGGATGTGTGAGAGTTTGTGTCTTTTATCTGTGTTTATTTTTTGTTTTATGTTGTTTTTGTGTTTTCCCTGTTCTTGCTCTGTATTGAGTCGGCTACCCCCAAAATGGGGATTGGGCCTGAGCATATAGATAGATAGATAGAGGAATTGGGAGCAGAGAATATGGCATTAAAGGAGCAGCTGAAGGAATACGAAGGACGATTCAAGGAAGTGAAGGAGTCAACTGCATGGACGATGGTAGGTGAACAGAAAGTTAAGGATTTGGAGGAAATTGTGAAAGAACAAAGGGAGGAAATGAATAAGACAAAAAACAGTTTTGAGAGTGCAGTCGTAGGTGTCATGAAGAACAAGGAGAGTGTCATGAGGGAGGCCATGGCCAGGGATAAAGGTGTAATCATGCATGGAGATATAGAGGTTCATATGAATGATAATGGAGTGAGAACAGTGAGAGACATGGAGAAAGTGAAGAAGGTCATGAAAGCTGTTGATGTAGATGGATGTGGATGGGATGGGCAGGTGGAGGAAGTCAGTAGGATAGGTAGATATAGAAGGGGGAGATGAGACATATAAGGGTACAGTTTAAAACCAGGGCAGTGGCAGAGACAGTGACAAATTTTAGTTGGAGACTAAACACAAATGAAGAACTGAAACATATAAGATTAAAGAAGGATTTGAGATAGAACAAAGACAAAAAATAAAGGAACTACAGGAAAAGACTGATGAGGAAAATGGAAAGTTGGGTGAGGAGGATAAGAAGAGTTTTTTCTGGAGAGTGAGGGAAGGGAAATTGAAGAAGTGGTTTATATGAATAGAAGGGAGAAGGAGATCTAGGAGGGAAGAGAATGTGATAGAAGGTGTGGCAGAGGTGGAGAGCAGGGTGGAAGCGTCTCGGGGAGAGACAGGAGAAGAAGAAGCTGCAGACCTAGTACTGGTAGTACAAAGGAGTACAAAGGAAATCAAGCAACAACATATCTAGTGACCCTTCTAGGTTGCTTGTCCTCCAAAACACTGAGGATCAAGTGTCCAAACAGTGGTTTAGAGTGGGTAAGGGAACATTGGAAAGGGAATTACTGCCCTGGAACTAATGTCCGTGGCAGGATTAGGAAGTTAGTAGGGGACAGATGGGTTAGTAACTGAGGGGGGGATAAAATAAAGTTATTCATTTACAAACGCAGTCAGTCGCGGGTTTGATGCGAGATATTTGTCTAGGCGGAGTTTAAATGAATCAACGGTGATGCAGTCTATAACGTTTCGGGGAAGCCCATTCCACAAGTTGACAACTCGATTGAAGAAGAAATTCTTAGATTCGTGTGAGTTAAAAGATTTACCAATAATTTTGCAACCGTTTCCCCGCGTGTAATTAGATTGGTCGATAGTGAAGTACTTACTACAGTTCATATTGTCGATGCCTTTGATGATTTTGAACACTTGAATTAAGTCACCTCTTAATCTGCGCTGGGTTAAAGGAAATAGATTTAATTCTCTAAGACGCTCTTCGTATGGTTTGTTCTTTAGGCTAGGTATCATTTTGGTAACTCTACGTTGAACTCGTTCTAGCTTGTTTATATCTTATTGGTAATAAGGGCACCAGGATTGAACGCAGTATTCCAGAAGAGGGCGGACTAATGAATTGTAAAGGGTTAGGATAACTTCTTTGGATTTATGCTCAAATGACCTGCCTATAAAGCCAATTATTTTGTTTGCCTTCTTAACAACTTCTGAACATTGTTGACTCGGTTTTAGGTTACTCGATATTGTTACTCCCAGATCGGTTTCTCTGTTTACATTCTTAGCTGAGTGCCATTCATCGAATAGTTTGCTTTCTCATTTAGGTATCCGATATGTAGTACTTTACATTTATCCGCATTGAAACTCATTTGCCAAATTTGGGCCCAACATGACAATTTATCTAGATTGTGTTGCATATCGTCAACTTGTTCTTTTGAGAGTACGCTATTTGCAATTTTTGTATCGTCAGCAAATTTTGAGATTGTACAGGTGAGACCCTCATCTATGTCGTTGATGTAAATTAGAAAGAGAATTGGTCCTAGTACCGATCCCTGGGGTACCCCGCTACTTACATTGGTCCATTTTGATGCCTTACCGTTTATGACTACTCTTTGCTTTCTGTCGCTGAGCCAATTTTCTATCCATTTCAACACACCGTCTTGTATTCCATGCGCTTTTAGTTTTGGTAGTGTGAGGGGGGGGGGAGTAGGGCACGGACAGGAGGAGCGGGATGATGTAGCTGCTGAAGGAATGGTAGAAAGATTAAGGATTATGTTTAGTAATGTTGATGTGTTTACCCAGGACAAGAAAAGATAACTGATATGTAGGTTGCAGGATGAAGAGGAAAAACCTGATGTCATAGCCTTACAGGAAGTAAGACCAAAAAATGCTAGAATTGAAAGGGAACTGGTGATGCAATGGAGGAAATAGATAATAGAGAGAACAAATATAAGATTATGATTGGAGATTTCAATTTGCCAAGGATCAACTGGGCAAATTGTACTACTCCAGCGGGACAGCCTGGAACACAAGTTTATAGAGAAAGTGAGAGATTGTTTTTTAACGCAACATATTACAGAGATGACAAGATATAGAGATGGGATGCAGGGGTGTGTACTTGATTTGATTTTTAGCAATGAGGAGGATATAGTGGAACATGTCAATGTGGATAGCCCTATATGTCGTAGTGACCATGCCTGTATAAGTTTTAGTTGCAATATTAAAACAGAGAGGGATAATAGAAGCAATACAAAAATATACATGTATGATAGAGCAGATTATGAGCTGCTGAGAAGGTGTTTGGACATTGACTGGGGAGAATACTTGAACGGTGAAGACGCTGAAGGAATGTGGAGGAAGATTAGAGTCAAACTGGAGAATGCTATACCCAAATGTGTACCAGTAAGGGAATATAAGGATAAACAAATTTGAGGAAAAGAACGAACCCAGAATTACCCATGCAAATAAAGCTTTGGACATTGATAAGAAGAAAGAAACGATTGTGGGATAGACTAAAAGTGTTAAAAAAGAACAGGGGGTCTAGTATAGAAGCTAAAGAAGTGGATTTAGAACGTAAACAAATAAACAATAAAATAAGGTGGGTGACAAGGAGGGGGGTGAAGGAGAGGGAGAGAGAGATTACAAGAAACGTGAAGGATAATCCAAAACAATTCTGGAAGTACATTCAGGAAAAGTTAACAAGAAGAGTAGGGATCCCAGAACTGATAGGAGAATTGGATGATAGGAATAGAGAAGAAACTGATAAGGAGAAAGCAGAGGTGCTGGGGAAATACCTTGGGGAGGTACTAACAGTGGAGTCGGATGATGCAGTGCCTACTATTCCCATCAAACAGGCACCGGCACTAGAACTAATTGAGTTTTCCCATGCTAGAATAAGAAGGGCTATAGAAAATATGAACAGAAGTAAGTCCCCGGGACCGGATGGGATACATCAAGGAATCATAAAGGAAGGAGGTGAGATGTTAGTAGAGCCATTACATTTTTTATTTGAGGTATCTTTTAATACAGGACAAATCCCGATGGACTGGAGAGAGGCGAACATAACAGCTATATTTAAGAAGGGAAAGAGAAATGACCCAGGAAATTATAGACCAGTCAGTTTGACAAGTGTTGTGTGTAAACTAATGGAAACGGTAATTAGAGAAGGAATAATGGAGCATATGAAATCAAACCAACTTTTCAGTGGGAGACAGTTCGGATTCTTGCCGGGGAGGTCGACGGTACTTCAGCTAATTAAGGTGGTAGATGATTGGATGCAAATTCTGGAGGATGGGGATGTTATAGACGTGGTATATTGCGATTTTATGAAGGCCTTCGATAAGGTCCCACATAAAAGGTTACTAGAGAAAGTTAGAAGCTATAATAAAGGGGAGAAATGTGTGAAATGGATAGAAGCCTTCCTGAAAGATCAGAGACAGAGGGTACTGGTGAATGGAATAGGCTCGGGGTGGAGGGAAATTACAAGAGGGGTACCTCAGGGATCTGTGTTGGGACCACTACTGTTTGTTATATTTATCAACGACTTACCTGAAGTTATAACTAATGGAAGTGAGATATACCTGTATGCGGATGACACTAAGCTGTATAGAAGAGTGAGGAGTAAGGAAGATGTGGGTTTGCTTCAAGGAGATGTGGAGGGCATGAAGGGATGGTCTGAGCATTGGTTAATACCTTTTCATCCAAAAAAATGCAAGTACATGCGGATTGGGACAAGCAAGATAGACAAGGTAGGATACAGTATGTATGAAGCGATGGAGGAAGTGAATGCAGAAAAGGATTTAGGAGTAGTGATAGACAATAAGTTGAATTTCTCAGAACATTTAGCGGAAAAGATAAACAAAGCCAATATCATTGTAGGGCTGATAAGGAGGACATTTGTGTCACTTGAAGAAGAAATCTTCAGGAATCTCTATACAGCGCTGGTTAGGCCGCACCTGGAATATGCGAACCAGGTGTGGGCTCCATATATGGTAAAGGATATAGAAGCAGTGGAGAAAGTTCAGAGGAGAGCTAGCAAGCTAGTACCAACGTTGAAGAACGCGGGCTATGAGAAGAGGTTGAGGACACTGGGGCTTCCGACACTGGCATATAGGAGAAAGAGAGGGGATATGATAGAGACTTTTAAGATAGTGTCAGAAAAGTATGATGAGGATGTGTGTGAAGGTATCTCCTTGATGCGGGAGGGAACAAGAACGAGAGGACACCCTAAGAAAATTTACAAAGAAAGAAATAGGCTTGAAAAGGCAAAGAACTCATTTTGTGATAGAATGGTAAATGAGTGGAACGCACTGCCCCAGTATGTAGTCTATTCCGAATCAATAAGGAAGTTTGAAGGTAATCTTGATAAAGCATGGGGAAGACAAGATTTGAAGTTTGATTATAAAGCAAAAATACAGAATAGTAAAAATGTGGCGTCTGCTACCGCCGCCGCCAACACCGTGAACGACCGCAGCAGTGTAAGTACTGGCACTGAGCTGGATACACAGGCCTAGTTTGCTTTTTTCCAGAGGATCTACTGTAAGAAACTGTAAGAAACTATATCGTTACCCCCCAGTACAAGCAGTGTTACCTCCGGCGGTCTCCTCAATAAATCCCTCCAAGCTTGTGTATGTTTTATAGTAGAAACCCTAGCTCCTGGCACTGCAAATTTACGCACAACAAATGAGTCTTCATTAATGGGTTGATCAATGTATATGCAATCTACGAAACTGTGTCCCAAGAGCGCTAAGGTCTTAAGAGGGTATGCTGCTGGATCGGGCTGGAATCCACTACCTATACCGCCTGCAGCCGTCGAACATTTGTTATCACCCAGCCACATAAGCAAGAATAGGCAAAAAAGTGCCAAAAAACTAAGGCAAGAGAACATGAGGACTTCCTGCACAAATATGGCCTAGTGCGGTAATACTCCCGGCCACGAGAAAGAAAGCCAGGCGAAAGACTGGCGGCACTAGCGAAAAGCATTGCAGGGGTAGTCTAGGCCTCGCCGAAAATATTGGCCTATGTGGGGGAAAAGCTAATAATATAAATGAGACTGGCAGAAAGGCAAGTAGGAGGAAGTAAGAAAAGTTCGAAGGGCCATATCTTATCTGGACTGTTGGGACAAGAGCTTTATATATATATATGAAACAGGAAATAATCACCTTGAAAATGATGATGTAAAACATAAATTTAAGCACTCATAAAATAATATGGGTCCCAGTGATTATAGAAAAGGCTTATCTGAATGTAGAGCGAAGTATTGAAGAAGTTGACTGGAGATTGTAGCAGATTATTGATGATCACTAATATTGGATGTTGGCAGATGGACTATTATACGGCAAGTGAGGTCTCCTTTGTTTACATACGTGACCTCGGTTACGAATCTTAAGTCTTAACTAAGGGGTTACATCTTTCATATCTATCTTATACCCAAGGTACACTCATACATTCGCATATACATTGATCAATACCAGTAAATTAAATTGGATACTATAATGTATGAATGTAATATTTCATTAATCGAGTTTAAGAGTAAAGTTGGTTAGTGGAGAGAACATATTAATTTAAACTACATATTAACGAAAGAACTTATATTATTGTTACCAAAGAAATCGTATTGGATAATAAATCAAGGTAGACTTAATTAATGTCAAGCTATGACAGGCAGTCTTACAGAAGTAACCAAAACGAGAGTCAATCTAGGTCAGAACGAGAGAGAAATGGGGGAACCGAGGAAGTTACGAAAAGCGGGGAGGGGGGATCCCGAGAACTTACCAATGACGATAATTTAACGGACCCTGAAAGCGAAGTTTCAGACCCCGAGAGAGATTTCAATGAGACTTTAAGTAGTGAGGTAGAGTATCCCTGAGCAGAAATGACCGTAAAGCTGAATTTACTGAGGGTAAAAACATAAGTAGTCCCCCTTTAACTGAAATAAATAAGTCACAGGAAAACAGAGCGACTGACTTCCCGGGTAAGAGTCCAGCAAAGTTCTCTAAACCAATGGGCCCCGCAGAAACAATTACATGCAGTGGTAGAGTTAGCCGTCCAGCAATCAGGTATCCGGACGAGGTTATAAATAGAACCCCCGAGGCACGTGCCTGTCAGTTGAAAGGCACTATGCCTCTTCCAACTGACCCTCAGTACCGGCTCCATCGCCTCATAGCTATTGTCGACGGAAAAGGGCAGAGAGTACAGACCACCAGAACTTTTAAGCAACTTCTCAGCCAACCAGGTCAAGTTCTGTTAGCCAAGACTGCGGTAGGGAACCAAAATCCAGCAATCCAGTTGCACAGGTGTATTTGTGAAAACAGTGGACTGGTTGATTGGCAGGCTGATGGCATGGATTTTAAAGGGATAGAACTGCGGCGATCAGGAGCTCGCCTTAATTTAGCACGGGGTGATAAAGTAAGAATCCTGCCAGCCAATCAACGCACTCCATTTGACTATCTCTTTAAACCAGCTGAGTTTGACATTCTTGACGTTTCCCACAACTCTGCCAAACCCTCCCGTGCAGCCAATCAGGAGCCTCCATTGTCGGAGCAAGCACAAACTGAGCCAGCTGCGCACACATCTTCATCTTTCAAATCGCTCTCGCTCCCTCCACAGGCCGTTTATTCGAGTTGCAATAGGTCTACGACATCATTGCAAGCCATATACTCCTATAAGCCACTACAAGACCTTTGCAACCATCTCCCTGGGACCTATTACGAAGAGATAAGATCAGAGGAAAGGGGAAGAAATGTTCAAACCGTGCGACTATAGAAAGCACTGCCCGGGCGGCTGGCTCAACCAATCACAGCGCGGGAATTCGTGAGGCGGGGCTATAAAGAGGAGGGGGAGGGGCTGCAGACGTCATTCCCGCCACAGGTCCCACTGGGTTCACTTGCCAGCAACTCACACTCTCTCCCTCACCTGGGCAACAATGGGAACTTGGCTACACCTGCTCCAGCCTCCCAACTCGCCTATCCCGCCCCAATAAAGTCCACCTCTGGCCCAACACAGCTTTTGTCTACTAACCAGATACACCACAAGTATCTTGGTGCTTGTCATCACATTGCTGGCTTACACACCTATAGCCAAGCGATTCAAGAGGGATGACAGATAGTAGATGGAACTGAGGATTTCCAGAAGAACTATTGGCCGGCCTTGAGGTGGTGAAGATTGTTCCAGAGGTACCCAAGACTTTTTACAGGACCCTTATGGGCCCGAAACACCATTATTAAAAGGAGATAAATGTTTGACAAACCCAGTGGTTCCAACGATTGAAATCGATGTGTTCTTATAGAACAAAATAAAAAGAAAGAGATTGGACTCACGAAATAAATAAAAGGAAGAAGTGTTGAGAGAATATAGCTGTTATTTATAGAGAAGGCTCCATGCCACTTAGCTACCAATAGTATCGGATCTTCTACAGTAGGTTAGTAGATAAATGTAAACTATAAAGATAAGGGGAAGATGAAATAAGAGATTAAAAGTTAGAAGCAAATATAGGAATGACGTGGGGCTTAAACAATAGTTGGAGATAGATTAGATCTAGCCTGAGAAATAGTTAGGACGGACACTAGTCCATATGATGAAATATACTCTTTGTTATAAAGGAAACACTGTTATTCATTGCATTTAAGAAGAAGAATTCGCCGGTATGATAATGAACTTTGTGATCATGATATAAGTAACAAGTCGAGGCGACTATTGTGGGGAAATATTGTACTCCTGAGATAAATAGTTAGTGAGTTGATAAATATAGTATCAATCAGATTAAACATTGAGGATAATACTGTAATCATGATATATAGAGAATTAAGTGCTGAATATTGAAAATATAGGTGTTTATGAAATATTGATTATATTGGACCATGTAATGAGATATATTATTTGAGTAAGTGGTGTCAGTGTTATTGAGTATATTTATATGTCAGATAGGAAGTCAGAGTGGAGATATTCCAAAACAGAGGGTTATATTAATTGAGATGACCGGTCTAAACAAGAATACGGAAGTCACCCCATACAAAATAGCCAGTCTACAAGTGCAGCCACCAAAACAGAAGAACAAGAAGCCCAGAACAACAAAACAAGAATGGACGAGTCACCCCTAAACCATCTCATCAAAACACCTCAGTTGGCCCTCCCAAATATTCCAAACCGTGCTCCAATCTACTTGCCGCCTCCACTGAAAACGGGAGGACCTGACCAATCACAGCCGACCTGGAACAGCCAACCACAACACTGCTTTTGGATGAAGTCAAAGGTTAATCCCTCAACATCTTCGTTCCAGCCTAACTTACACTATGATGAGCATACGTTTATGCAAATACCCCATCAACGACCCGAGGCGTACAGGTATAAATGGACCTAACAGATAGCCTGAAAGTCCATCACTGAATAGTTAAAAGAATAGCTAAGTAACTGTATGTAACTAAATAGATATTCACAGCTGAAGAAGTAACTAGGATTAAAGGCCTATCCTAGTTTATGTAAGATTGCACCAGCCTTAAGCCAAGTTGGCAAGTATTATATATGTAAGATTAATACCTCACTTCCAAGGCTAGGTCAGTCCCAGGAATGTCCTGATGCGCTTCCCTTACCTGAGGTCACTTTAGTATACGCGGTCAAATCTTAACCCACCTTGATATACCGTGTGACTCACCGGCTACTCTGTGGGTCTATTTGTTCACTTCAATTCCCCCCATTTCTCTTGTCGGGTATATCCCTTCATGAATTAATTCATTACTTTATTTTACGGACGACACTCGACCCTCATTTATTATTGTGTTGAAGGCTTTTTAATTTATTCTTACATGGTCTTCCCATTGTTGTATATTTCACCATTTAAATAACTTTTTCAGAACTCTCACTATTGAGCTGTTTTGGTATCTATGCCACCCAGTCTCATAATCGTAACATTACTATTGTTGCAATTTAGAAGACATCCAGGATTATATGATTATGTTCGTGATCTCGAGATAGAGAATATTATGATAAGATGAGCTATTGCATCGCCCCTAGTACCATTATTATAATAAAACCATTTGTATGTTCATGTTTGTGTTGTTATTGAGTTCTATATTGTCCTGTTGAATACCCTTTCCATTGATGAAGAATTGCTCGGAATGATCCTGTCAGGAGTATAAAAGTTTATCAATCCATAATTGGATAGTTTTGAGACTATACCACGGACTGTTAATTATTACAACCCGACATAACACTGGCGGCAGCGGTGTCTTGATACGGCATACCAGCAAGGAAATTCTTACATAATTTTTTTTTTGTTATTATTCAATTGGCGATACAGTATTCATCATGGCATTAGATGCCAGATGGCATATCATTAGATCTCTTGATATCCCGGCTTTTAAACCCGAGGACTATGATATATACACATACCTGGAAATAGTCAAACCGGTCCTGGACATTATGTTCGGAAACGAGGACGCTTCCAAGATTCATACTATTGTAGTTAAACTTGGGAAATATGCAACAAAGGTATCGGGATACGTGCATGACAATATGCCTGGGTTAACCTGGGCTCAATTCGAGGTATATGTCAGGTCAGCTATCAGTCCAGTATTAGGGCAAACTATTGCAGATAAATAATTCCATCAAGTCGTATATTCAGGCGATTTGGATGGAACCATAGACAAATTGCATCAGTTAGCATTGACTGCTTTCCCTGGTGAGACAACCGCCCAGAGAAAGAAGACAATTTTCAAAGCACTGGGCAGGATATTACCTGATCCCGTGACAGATCACTTCTCGATAGTTGAGCCAACCAACTATGACACTGCTCTTCCAGTAATAAGGAGGATCATGGCGTTACGGCAAGCCAGGTAACAAACTCAGCCAAGCACCACTAACAAATTAGCAGTGATAAGTAAGGTCACTACACACCCCACTTCCGGTCCCCCTTCTCCTCGCAGCCCTACAGCTCCTCGGCCATCAGATAAGGTTGAGGAATGGGCAAGGATACGGCCAGCAGACTGGAAACCCTGCACCGGACCCTGTATGCTCTGGTCACTGAAGAGTTCCTTCGGCGAACTAACCCGGAAGAGGACACGGACCCCAAGTTGGTGGGCACAAATCCACTGGATCAAGCCACGCCAGATCTCCGCCATGATAGAAGATGGAACTGCAGGTATAGACATAGGAGACATCGAAGGAGAATTGGAACAACCAGAACCAGTCCAGCCTGAATCATTGGACGTTTAGAGTGCCCCCCCAAGCAAATCGTCGTAACCATGGCGGGGGCTCATGACGGAACATTGGAGGGAGGACTTCCGGTGTACCACAAGATCACTCTGAATGGGGTGAAAGTTCGACTCCTGATCGATACAGGGGCTTCCCGATCTTGTCTTTTCCTTCCATTTGTCCGGAAGCATCAACATGCTTTCGGCGAAATTCAGTCCTCTTCCATAATCTATTTTTTTTTTTTTTTTTTTTTTTTCTATGTGATTGAGGGAGGCAAAAGGCATAACTGCCTATAGCGAGTGCCCCCCCATAGTTGAAAGAGTGACAGGGCCAAAATCAAGGGACGTTCGAGCCAAAATGCCTGGACACACAGAGTTTGAAGCAATTTAAGTCATAGGAAGAGGGAAAGACTGATTCTGGGAGAGAGTTCCAGAGCTCAGGTGTTGAGTAGAAGAAAGTTTGAGAGTAACGTTTCACTCTTGGGTTGGAGAGTTGCACAGAGTAGGGGTGGGATTGAGTTGCAAGACGGGTACCACGTGCCCTACGTAAAGGAGGTGGTATGCACTGGGATAGCTCTGAGGAACACTGATTATTATAGTAGCGATAGAATAGCGGCGGAGAGAGAGAGATTGCAAAGAGTTGGTGAGTGGACGGGAGTTAATGATACGAAAGGCCTTCCTTTCAACTTTGTCTAGGAGAGCGGTGTGAGAGGAAGCTCCCCACACATGTGAACAATACTCAATACAAGGGCGCACTATGCCCCTGTACAGAGCAAGAAGCTGTGCAGGGGAAAAGAACCCCCTAAGGCGGTTGAGCACACCCAGCTTCTGGGAGGCTGCCTTAGCAAGACTGGTAATATGGTCCTTCCAAATGAGAGCAGAAGAAAAAGAGACACCAAGAATATTGAGAGAAGATGAAGGGTTGATTTTTGTATTGTTGAAGAATAAGGGATAGTCCGCTGGGAGATCCTGACGGGTAGATAGATGGAGAAATTGGGTTTTGGAAGCATTAAAGTTAACAAGGTTTTCTCTGCCCCAATTGGAAATAGTATTTAGATCAGAATTTAAGAGTTCTATGGCTTCATTACGTTTGTCGTTGAGGGATTGCTGGCTGGGGCATTCTGAAAAACTAATGGAGTAGTGTAAGGTTGAGTCGTCTGCGTATGAATGGATGGGAATTAAGGTACAGTTAAGGAGATCATTTATAAAAATTAGAAAGAGAATAGGAGATAGGACAGAGCCCTGAGGAACACCAGAGTTTATAGGGTGAGGAAGTGAACAATGGCCGTCCACAACCGCGGCTATGGAACGGCCGGAAAGGAAATTAGAGACAATGGCACAGATGGAGGGATAGAAACCGAAGGAGGGTAGTTTAGAAATTAAAGATTTATGCCAGACTCTATCGAAGGCTTTCGATATGTCTAGTGCAATAGAAAAAGTCTCACCGAAGTCCCGAAAGGACGATGACCAAGAGTTAGTAAGATATGAAAGTTGAAAGAAGATCACCAGTAGAGCGACCCTTAACCCTTCATCCCCGGGTGGTACACGTGTGTACCATTATGTTTTGACCCGAGGAACCCGGGTGGTACAACATTGTACTATTGCTTGCGTATGTGCTTTCGAATGGCGCGCGTAAACATTTCGTTCCGTGGTCGCTAGGCGACGCCACCAGACACCATGTACGCCACCAAAACAGTCTCTACCCTGCCGCCATCATGGATACTAGCCCAAAAAGTGATTCCCCTGTGTCCGATTCCATGCTCCCTTCGACGCCTGCCCATGTTCGTCGCGCCCTAACGCAAAGGCACGTACAAGATGCGTTGACTCCCGGAGGTATTGAAATAGCTTTGAGGAGTTATGAACGTGGTGAAGGACAAAATAGTGTTGATGACTTGGGCAGTGATAGCTCCGAGTCTTATCAGTCTCACTATAGTGAAAATTTAGACGATCTAGACGAAATTCATCAAAGAGACGCGCAATTTGTTGGATTTGAGCATGACGATGAAAGTGATGATAGTACTGAACGTGATATAGTTGTGCAAGGTGATGAGAGTGTAGTGAGAGTGAGCGAATGGGACAGCACTAGGTCGACTGCCAAGTTTAGGTTGAGTGACACGACACCTAGCCCTTCGCCAGCTAAATCCCCATTCAAGATACGCTTTTATAAGAAGCAAGTTCTTGAAAAGGCGGCCGCGGCAGCCAGGAAAGAGGCCCTAAAACTTGGTGAGGGAGCAGTGCGTGAGGGTGCCAGTGAGGCTGAGCGTGAGGGTGAGGTTGACCCGCCATTGTCTTCCTTATCTACCCACGCCACCCAAGTTGCCCCAGGCGCCCGCCATTCTTCCCCACCACCACCAGCACTGCCTAGGGTTGAGGACCCCCCACTTTCGGCCTATTTACCCCCTATTTCCCCCGAGAGGAGACATGCTACTACAGAAAAGGGAAAAGGGAGAAAATATGTGAAAAAAGGAGCTACAAGTAGGCGCTCTTTGTTCGAGGCTCCCGCGGCTTCCACCCCTGCCGGTCCCAGCCATACGCCCCCGCAAGTTTCCCCAGGGTCCACCCCACCTCTCCAGCCTACAACAGATGTTCCTGACGATGTTTTTGACCTCGCATCCATACCTGCACCTACAGACACTGAACCAGTGCTGTCTACGAATCGTCGTAGGCCAAGGAGCCCCGAACCTCTGCATGAAGATGACAGAGCCTCACCTGCCACTCCTTCCCCACCTCGCCGACCTAAACGCCGCCCACGCATCATTCGTTCCCCGCGAGATTATGAGGGGGGGTCTGAAGATGAAGGGCACCTCACAGATGACTCTGGCCATGATTACCTGGGTCCACCGTCAGGGCAAGATGACGGCTCTGACGACAACGACGATGACTTTATGGACATCGACGACCCTCAACCCCGACGCTTTGCCCAGGGCCGTCGTGCTCCTGGCCGCCCTGGCCGCCGGGCTGGGCCTGGGCGCCGTCGCGCTCCTGGCCGCCCTAGGGTGCGCGCCGCCAAAGTTCGTGGGCGTGCTGCCCCAGCTGCAGCTCCTTGTCAGCGTCGCCAGCAGGACCCATTTTATATTTTCAACTGGCAGGATGTGGCTGCTGATGAAGTGAATGACCCTGATGTAACCCCTTTGGATGAGGTACAGGAGGGTTCAGGAGTTACCCCAAGTTTTCCCGCAGGCCCCAATGCTCCACCACATGAGCTTTTTGAGGCATTTTTTGATAAGGAGGTTACTGAGTTTGTCATAGAAGAGACAAACAAGCACCACCAAATCCAGGTGAACTTTTTTGGCAAGGTGACCAAGGGCCACATGAAGCGGTGGACCCCAGTGACTCATCCCGAGTTCATGGTGTTCCTGGCAATCACCATGCTAATGCCTCATGTAAAGAAGCACAGGTTGGCTGACTATTGGATCACCAAAGATCTGATATCCACCCCTGCCTTCGGGAAATACATCTCTCGTGACCGGTACCTCGACATCCTCGGAGCGCTCCATCTTGTCACCAACACCGACATGCATCTCTCTGACAAGCTGTGGAAGATTAAGACGTTGTACGAGATGATGCGAGAACGTTTCACGTCATACTTCACGCCCTTCTGCAACGTCTGTATTGACGAGTCTCTTGTGCTGTTCCGGGGAAAGCTGAGCTTCAGGCAGTACATCCCCTCAAAGAGACATCGCTTTGGTATAAAGTTCTTTGTGCTGTGCGATTGCCAAACTGGCTATGTCCTGGACTTCCTGGTCTACAGCGGGAAGGAAGGGGACGTGGAAATAGACCCCCTCATTGGCTTTGGCGGAGCAGTGGTTCAAGCCATGATGAACCGGTACTTCCAGAAGAATCACGTCCTCTACACGGACAACTACTACACGTCCCCCACTCTCTCAAAGTACCTCCATCAGCGCAAGACGGGTACTGTAGGCACAGTTAGAGCGAAAAGGAAGGGCATGCCAACTTTCCCTCCTAAAACCAAAAAAGGCGATGTCTTCAAGAAAAAGTCGGGACCCATTCTGGCTATTCACTGGCACGACCAGCGGAAGGTCAACCTCCTGAGCACCATCCACAAGGGGGAAATGGTTGAGACTGGCAAGGTGGATCGCCGCACCCAAGTCAGGGTGACCAAGCCCGATGCTGTAATGGACTACAACATAAATATGAGGCTGGTGGACAAGTCCGACATGCAGATAGGCTTCATCGACTGTCTGCGTACCTCGTGCAGATGGTACAAAAAAAGTTCTTTCTGCACATGGTGGACATGTCAATGCTGAATGCCTACAATATCTACAGGCTTCGGAATCCGCGCACACCCAGGAAGTTCAGTAGCCTGCGGAGGTTCCAAAAACAGGTGTTGGTGGAGCTCCTGGACAGGTATGCTACGCCACAGAGGGCAGTGGCACAACCTGGGCGCCCCGTTCAGGACCGTATGCAGTGTGCACAGTATCTAAATGTGCACAAGCTTGGTTACCTGCCTCTGGAACGAGATGGAGTCACCATTAGCAGAAGGCGGTGCCATGTCTGCTGGAATAGCCAGGTGAGGCCGAGGAAGCAGAAAAAGACCACCATGCAGTGTGTGGAGTGCCAGCTGTCACTATGTGCTATACCGTGCTTTGCTGAATACCACACCAAGCAGGAGTACTAACTAATAATCATAGTGAAAGTACCAAAGACTGACAATATGTATGTATATAGGCAACAAGTGGAAATAAAACAATGTATTGTGATAAAAAAGTCATGTATTATGAAAACATATATAAATAAGTGAAAAAAGACACAATAAATTGTATATAAAACGTTTACAAAGCATATAACTAAGTGAAAGTGACACATGACATAATATTAGATGGCCAAAGTATAATAAACACCTGTGATAACGAATAATCAGTGCCTAATATAACAATAACCTACCTCAATTACTAAAAATGTACCGTATCAAGTGAAAATTAGCATTATCAGTGACAGTGACACTCTCTCAAGCATATTTACCAAAGTGAAAGTGACACACGAAGTAATATTAGATGGCCAAAGTATAATAAACACCTGTGATAACGAATAATCACTGCCTAATATAACAATAACCTACCTCAATTACTAATAAAATGTACCGTATCAAGTGAAAATGAGCATTATCAGTGACAGTGACACTCTCTCAAGCATATTTACCAAAGTGAAAGTGACACACGAAGTAATATTAGATGGCCAAAGTATAATAAACACCTGTGATAACGAATAATCACTGCCTAATATAACAATAACCTACCTCAATTACTAATAAAATGTACCGTATCAAGTGAAAATGAGCATTATCAGTGACAGTGACTCTCTCAAGCATATTTACCAAAGTGAAAGTGACACACGAACTAATATTAGATGGCCAAAGTATAATAAACACCTGTGATAACGAATAATCACTGCCTAATATAACAATAACCAGCCTCAATTACTCATAAAAACTACGGTATCGAGTGAAAATGTGAAATATTAGTGACAATGATAGCCTAATACACATATTTTATATAATTGGACTCCAAATAACTATAATAACATCACTATCAATAAATAAAATCGCCTCCGGGAGGTAAAAACTCTGGCGCGACGAGTGGCTAAGTGCGCAGTAGGTTAGCCAAGCCGGGGCCTGGGCCAAGGCGACGCATCCGAACGCGGGAAGATTTTCCCGCATAAAAATCACTCCACTTCCCGCGCTCGCCATTATGCAATCACTTGGGCTAGAGACCTCTACTCAACGGCATTCTACACATGAAGGTTTGTGCAACATTTTTCTTTTTTTTTTATAACTTTGTGTCATGTATTTCAGGAGTAACAGGTGAATCAACATGGACCAAAATTCCTCAAAACCCCCGGACACAGAGTACAGTCACGATCTACCCTAGCCGGGGTTGGAGGGTTAAGGAAGCCATACTGGCGATCTGAGAGCAGATTATGAGAAGAGAAATGCTTAAGAAATTTGGAAGCAAGAATAGTTTCAAAAACTTTAGAAAGACAAGAGATAAGAGCAATTGGACGATAGTTGGAGGGTTGAGAGCGGTCACCCTTCTTTGGGACAGGTTGAATGTGAGCAAACTTCCAGCATGAAGGGAAGACGTTAGAGGATAGACAGAGACGAAAGAGTTTGCCTAGGCAGGGAGTCAGCACGGAAGCACAGTTTTGAGAACAACAGGAGGAACACCGTCCGGACCGTACGCCTTATTTGTGTTAAGCCCAGAGAGGGTAGAAAGTACATCTTTAGAAGAGATTAGGATATTAGGCATAAGTAAGAGAGAGGAGGGCGGAGAGGGAGGAATAGCACCGGAATCATCCAAGGTGGAGTTTCTAGCAAAAGTTTGAGCGAAGAGTTTAGCTTTGTCAGAGGAAGAAGTGATGGTTGTGCCATCAGAGTGGGAAAGGGGAGGGAAAGACGAGGAAGAGAAATTGTTGCAGAGGTTTTTGGCTAGATGCCAGAAAGCTTGGGAAGAGCTACAGTTGGATAGTTCAGTGCATTTATTATTGATGAAAGAGTGTTTGGCAAGTCGAAGAACAGATTTGGCTTGATTCCGGGCAGAAACATATGAAGAATGAGAGTCTTGAGTTTTAAGGCGTCGGTACCGTTTGAATGCTTCCTCCTTATTGCGGACAGCAGTAGAACAGGCGTGAGTAAACCAAGATTTTTAGCATTAGTCTGAGAGAAAGAGAATGGAATGTATGCTTCCATGCCCGATAAGATTACCTCGGTAATGCGTTCAGCACTCTCCGAGGGTCCTCGGCCATGGAAGCAGAAATCATTCCATGGGAAATCAAAGAAGTACTGCCGAAGAGCCTCCCAGTCGGCAGCGCCAAAGTGCCACAAGCGCCGCCGGCTAGGAAGATCGGGTGGCTGTACTGGAGAGATAGGACAGGTGACAGAGATAAGTTTATGGTCGGAGGAGCCCAAAGGAGAGAAAAGATCGACAGTATAAGAAGAAGGGTTAGAAGTTAGAAACAGGTCAAGAATGTTGGGCCGATCTCCGATGCGATCCGGGATACGGGTGGGTTGCTGAACTTAACTGCTCTAGGTCATTTAGGATAGAAAAGACGTAGGCTTGTTCACCAGATGGATCAGTAGTGTGAGAGGAGAGCCAATGGCGGTGGTGAACGTTGAAATCTCCTAAGATGGAGATTTCTGAGAAAGGAGAAATGGATAGAATGTGTTCCACTGTAGAGTTTAGATAGTCAAAGAATTTGGGAAAGTTGGTAGAGTTAGGGGAGGGATAGACAGCACAGAAATATTTAGTAAGAGAATGACAGGAAAGTTTGAGCCATAAAGTTGAGAATTCAGAGGAGTCGAAATCGGGAACATGAGAGCAAGTGAGTTTGTTGTGCACATATGCACAACATCCGCCTTTGGCTTTGAAACTAGGATAGAGAAAGTAGGAGGATACAGAGAAGGGGTTGCTGGATGTTGCTACAGAAACCTGAGTTTCGGTGAGGAAGAGAAGATCAGGTTTGTAGGAGGAGAGATGGTGCTCAACAGAGTGAAAGTTAGAGGAAAGTCCGTGAATGTTGCAGAAATTAATAGAAAGAGTAACAGGCCGAGGTCCAGGTGATTGTGTGGGGTCGTCAGGGGATGGTCGGTCGGGTGAGGGGGCATTTATGGTCCCCCCCCCTGGGGACTCCGAGGCTGGGCTACAATTCATCATTATTATTTTTTTTTTATTTTGGTGTGGAAGAATGAAGTGTGGTGTGCATGTTTAGTGTAGTGAAGTGGATAGGAGGAGGAGGTGTTTGTGAGAGCTAGCTGGATTGCTCTCAGTGTAAATGAGGCACAAAGAAAATCAGTAAGAGAGGCCAAGCAAGTGAAACAGGAGTTCCAGCGACTCTTTATCACATGCCTATAACCTCACCTGGGTCTAGCCCTGATCGATTGGTGCCTACAATCTCCCCACCAATTAGTGCAAATGACCAGGTTATTCCCAACCTGGGTCAGTCACGTCCCCTCTATGTTAACACCCCTCATCCTAATCATGGAGTTCACCACTCTTTTGTGATTTACAACCCCAGTGAAGCCAAGTATGATGGATATCTGGGGCTTGATCTATTGATCTCTTTCAGTGCCTCAATAAATTGTAGGTACAGGACGTTGTCATATGACCCTCCGTCCAAACCTGAAAACAAAAAAACCCTCCCCTCCCATAACTAGCCTAAATCAGCTGTGTCAATTTCTTTGCCAATACCTTGTCACAGTAACACTAACAAACCCAAAGCTGATCTCAACCACATACCATGTCCCAGTAATGTCATTTCTCCCGCCATAACATCCAAGTCCATTATTCTATCTATCTATCTATCTATATGCTCAGGCCCAATCCCCATTTTGGGGGTAGCCGACTCAAGACAGAGCAAGAACAGGGAAAACACCAAAACAACATAAAACAACAAAAAAACACAGACAAAAAGCACAAACTCACACACATCCAGGTCACCCAGGAGAAGACCCAGAGACCAGGGTCACCAAGGTCGCTCCAGCACTCCCCCGGCCCCCGACCACCCGGAGAGGTTCTGATCTCGGCAGGCAGACATGCAGCGGAGCCAAAGCCACAAGCCCTCCCACCACACTTCCAGGCGCACCCTTCATATTAATCGTCTCCCCGGGCCAGGCGCCTGATGGACCACTATCTAGTCCAACTTGCGCCTGACCCCTTACTCCAAATGACCACGTGTTCACTCAACTATTCACAAGCATTCTCCATTCACTTCACTCCACCACCACTTCCCCTGCCTGATCCATAGTCATTCCTATATCATCCAAAGCCCTTCTTACACAGTCTCTCCATCTCAATGGGGGTCCTCCCGCCCCTCTATCCCCCCCCTGTACCCGACTCACACATTCTCCTTGCAAGCCCTTCATCTCCCACCCGTTCAACATGACCATACCAGCTCAGCACCCCTCTGTCCACTCTGGCCGACAAATGCTCCTGCTGCCCCACCCTCCCACGCATCTCTTCATTCCTCAATCCGTCTCCACGAGTAACTCCACACATACTCCTCAAGCAGCCATCTCCATCACATCCAGCCCTCTTTTCTCCTTTTTCTTCAGAGCCCATGTCTCAGCCCCATACATCACTGTTGGCACAACAATTCCTTGATACAGTGCACTTTTTACTTTCACTCCGAGATTTCTCGTCTTCCACATACTTCCCATTGCTCCGAAAACCTTCCTTCCCGCACACACTCTCTGTTTTACCTCCACTTCCATACCTCCACTCCTGCTTATCGTTTCTCCTAGATATTTAAAACACTCTACTTGTTCCAATATTTCCCCATCCAGCCTCACATCTAGATTCACCCTATGCTCTCCCCTATTACACACCATTACTTTACTTTTATTGACGTTCACCTTCAGTTTCCTCCTTCCACAAACCACACCAAACTCTTTGACTACCCGCTGCAGTTTCTCATCAGAATCCGCCACCAATGCTGTGTCATCAGCGAACAGCAGCTGATTCAACTCCCAATCTCTACAATCCTCTTCCCATAGTTCTCCTTTTCACCTCCCTCACCACACCATCCATAAACATATTAAACAGCCATGGTGACATTACACAACCCTGTCGCAAACCTACCTTTACCTCAAACCATTCACTCAACTCACCATTCCCTACTCTCACACATGCTCTGCTCCCTTCATAAAAACTCTTAGCTGCTTCTAACAAATTTCCTCCTATTCCATAAATCCTTAACACCTTCCACATTGCTTCACGGTCCACACGATCATACGCTTTTTCCAAGTCCATAAAAGCCCAAAATATCTCTTTATGCTTCTCTAAATACTTCTCGCATAACTGTCTTACTGCAAACATCTGATCCACGCACCCTCTTCCCCTCCTAAAATGCACTGTTCTTCTCCTATTGCAACTTCCGTACACTTTATTATCCTCTCTATCAACACCCTGCCATACAGCTTTCCAACCACTGACAATAAACTAATACCTCTATAACTTGAACACTCCTGCCGATCTCCCTTTCCCTTGTACAACGGCACAATACATGCACTCTTCCAGTCTATTGGTACAATTGACACAGCAAAGCACACATTAAAAAGTCTCACCAACCAATCTATTATCACATCTCCACCCTTCTTTATACACTCCACAGCAATACCATCCAAACCTTCTGCTTTTCCCGGTGCTTCTTTCACCTCATTTTCCTCAATCCTTTCATTCATTCCCTGCCACCTGGGTGGCCTGGGTAACCTATCTCCATCCACCTCTGCTTCAATCACTGCTTCTCTTCCATCTCTTGTATTTAACAAAGATTCAAAATACTCGGCATATCTTTTCCTCACTTCAACTGGTTCCACTAGTAATTCTCCATTTTCATCTTTCACTGACTCTTTCCTCTTTTGTCCTCCTTTCCTTACTTTATTTACCTCCTTCCAGAACATCTTCTTTCGTTCTTCAAAATTCTCACTCAGCCTTTGACCCCACCTTTCGTTTGCATCTTTTTTCGCTTCTCTAATTTTCCGTTTTGCCTCTCTCCTTTCTCCTTGTACCTCTCCCATACCTCAAACACTACCATCCTGTAAAACCCTCTCAAAACACTGTCTCTTCTCCTCAACTGCCTTTCTCACCGTATCATACCACCACTCGCTTCCCTTCCTGATACCTCTGCCTCCTACTTTCCTTTTGCCGCATACTACCTCTGCACTTGCTTTCACTCCTTCCTTAAACTGTTGCCATTCAACCTCTACTTCTCTCTCTCTTCCTTCTCTCTCACTTCCATCCACTTTTCATTTAGTCTTTCCTTGTACTCCCTCTCTTTTTCACTCTTCTCTAACTCACTAACTTTTATGACCTCTCTTACTTCACGCTTGTCTCTTATTCTCCTGTAACTCTTAACTCTTAGCTTTCCCTCCACCAGGTAATGATCTGACATACCCTCCGCCTCACCTCTCATCACATTCACATCCAGCAGTCTACACAATCTTTCCCTTGTCACCAGCACATAATCCATCAATGCCCTCTCTACAATCTCTCCCCTCACAAGTCTATGCCAGGTGTACTTGTGTATACGCCTTTTTTTGAAGAACATATTACCTACAGTCAATCTGCACTCTTCACATACATTTTTCAGTCTTTCTCCACTCTCGTTTACACCATCCACACCAAAACTATCAATGACTCCCTCAACAGGCTCATTTCCTACCCTAGCATTTAGGTCCCCTAAAACTATAAAATTTTAATTTTCATCAAACCCTTGTAGACAATCTCTCAAATCCTCCCAGAAACCCTCTACCTTGTCTAACTCTCTTTCACTCCCTGGTCCATACGCACTTACAAAAACCCACCTTTCTCCCTAAAACTGCATTCGCACCCACATTAGCCTTGAAGACACCTCTTTCCACTCTTTTATAAACTCTCTCAACTCCTCCTTCACAATAATAGCTACTCCTTCTTTCCCCCTGACTCCCTCGTCTACTCCTGACTTTCTACCTATCACGTTTCCAAAATCCACTTCTCCCTCTCCTTTCATCTTTGTTTCATTCAGTGCAAGGACATCATACATCCTTCTTTCAAATAACCTTCCAATATCCTTTCGCTTCTCATTCGTACTACATCCACGCACATTCAAAGCTCCTCTTCTTAGGGTCCAGGACCACGAACGCGTTCCCTCGCCCCTATCTCTGTCTCGTTTTTTTGGTAGATTTATTTAAGGGGAGAAGGATACCAGGCCGACCGACTTCTACGTCTCGCCGGAGAAAAGCGGTGGTGGAAATTTCTCCACCACTGAGGAGGCTACCTGCACCAGAAAGTGGCGGGCGTTGGGGTCGCCACATCCCTACGCCATTTATAATAATTAGAGGTGCAGAAGGAGAAAAATATAGAAGGGGCTATGGGAAGTAGAGGACACCAACCCTCAGTCTGACAAAGGGTCAGCCCACCACTGGTCCATTATTATTACCCCTAATCATGAGAAATGGATACCCAATGTACCCAGCTTACAAGGAAATGTCCTTGTGACCCCACACCTCCAAAGCCCATTCAATGGGGCATGCCTGACCGCTCCTAGCCTACTACCCCATCACCTTCATTGCATAAAAATTGCAAACATTTCTGATAAGCCTGTCACATTACCCAAAGGTTTAGCTATTGGCGAACTTGAAATGTACTCTGATGAACTTACTGTCCCTGCTGATTCTTCTCCCCCCCTATAAGAACCCCCTTCCTGACATACCTACTACTATTACCCACAATCAACAAACTGACCTCAGAAATCTTCCTATTTCCTACCAAGATATTTTCGCCACATCCAATAGGGATATGGGAAAAGCCCAAATCTTACATCACCCCATTCAGATAGTGGGCCAACCCATCAACACAACCCATCCGAAGAAAGAACCCCATCCAGAGACAGGAAGAAGAAAAGCAAGTTACTGATATGCTTGCCACCGGCGTAGTAAAACCTTCTACCAGCCCCTGGTCCTCTCCAGTAGTCTTCGTTCGAAAAAAGGATGGATCTACACGATTTTGCATCGACTACCGACAACTGAATGACGTCACCATCAAGGACGCCACCCCTCTACCTCGAATCGATGACTCCCTTGATTCCCTACTCGGTGCAAAATGGTTTACCACTCTCGACCTGCAAGCTGGTTACTGGCAAGTGCCTGTGTTATCAGAACACCAACAAAAAACAGCTTTCTCCACCAGTCAAGGGAAGTTGTATGAATTCACAGTACTTCCGTTTGGACTCTGCAATGGACCAGCCACATTCTCCAGGTTGATGGAGTCAGTGTTGCAAGGATTAACATGGGAGACTTGTTCGGCCTATCTAGACGATATCATTGTGTTTAGTACTGCCTGGGCCGAACACCTACAACGCCTCAAACAAGTTGACGACGTCATGGGCCCACTTGAAAAGAGCCATGGAAATAGATATATCATCACTTTTGTCGATACATACTCCAAATATGTCATTGCCTGCCCAGCCAAAGAACACTCAGCCATTTCTGTGGCAGAAGCCCTCATTCAACATGTCTTCCCTTATTTTGGCTTGCCTGAAGCCATTCATTCTGACAACGCCCCCGAATTTACTAGCCACATCTGGTCACAACTCTCATTAATGTGTGGGTTCAAAATCAGCCATCCTTCTCCTTACTGGTCCCAAGGGAACTCCATCTGTGAAAGGAGCCACCGAACCATTGCAAATCAAATCCGGACCAGACTGCAACAAATGGATTCCAAGGATTGGTCCAGTCAAGTAAAAATGATGCAATGGGGAATCAACACAAGCCCAAGAGAAGACAGAATTTCACCTCACGAGCGAGTATTCGGAGTAACCCCTCTACTTCTTCCCCTCCATCATCTAGCTGCCCCGTATGAGCCCTCCTCCAACTTCGACCAGTCCCTCGTACACCTCAAGAACCGTCTACGACAAATACAATACGTACAAGACCTACAACCAGATGAAACACCCAAAGCCAGCCCACATTGCGTTGGTGATCTCGTCATGGTTGCACACCTACCAGTTCCATCCAAATTAAAGCCAAGATTCAAGGGTCCTTTCGAGATTTTAGCTGTACCTAACTGTTATCAGATTACCATTAATAATTTTGTGAGTCACGCACGTATCGTAACAGGCATGTTCGTAGATTTCAGCCTATCAATGAAAATAATGTAATGCTTGCTAATCCTGATCAGAATGACATGTTGCCTGCAACTAATAATCACAACCTAGGATCCACAGAGCCCACCCTTCCTGAGCTACTTTTACCTGTCTTTCCATCACGCCGACAAAAACCTCCTCTCGATCTGAACAACTTACCTAAGACTCACTCACCTGTTCCTCAACACCTAACTCACACACCCACACCCCTTCCACCATCCTTTCCTTCACCTCTCGTGCACAGTCCCATTCCCACCTTGCCTTCTCGCACTATTTCTGCACCACCCAACCTTCCTACTCAACATTCTATCACGCCAGTATCTATACCTATTCAACTCTCTCCATCTGTCACTTTGCCTTTATATTCTCAATCTTCTGGCACTCAACGTACTACTCCTATAATAACTAACATTCCTCTTAGCACTCAATCTACGACTATTTCTTCCCCTTCCCCTCCATCACCACGACCAAGAACTTTACCTATTCCCCTAATGTCACGGGTAGCACCAAAACCATCTTATGCATCAAAATTGAAATCACCAGCCTCTACAAGCTCTCATATTGCACAAAAACCACCTTCTCGACCTGTCCCTCTTCTAGCCAGATCCAGTCCTATCCCTACTGCTAGCACTCATTCTTCCCCATTAATTCGTCCTACTCCAAACAAATTTAATAGGCCACCTCTTTCACATAGCTCAGCTTCCTCTCCATCCCCAAAATCTCATGTCAATAAACCTCCTCTAATCCCTACTCAATCTAATCCTACATGTACAAGATATGGCCGACGTGTGATTCCACTTCAACGATGGGCACCTTTCATCTTTGTTTCATTCAGTGCAAGGACATCATACATCCTTCTTTCAAATAACCTTCCAATATCCTTTCGCTTCTCATTCGTACTACATCCACGCACATTCAAAGCTCCTCTTCTTAGGGTCCAGGACCACGAACGCGTTCCCTCGCCCCTATCTCTGTCTCGTTTTTTTGGTAGATTTATTTAAGGGGAGAAGGATACCAGGCCCCCCGCCCCCGATCCCCTTTAGCCGACTTCTACGTCTCGCCGGAGAAAAGCGGTGGTGGAAATTTCTCACCCCTCCACCACTGAGGAGGCTACCTGCACCAGAAAGTGGCGGGCGTTGGGGTCGCCACATCCCTACGCCATTTGTAATAATTAGAGGTGCAGAAGGAGAAAAAGATAGAAGGGGCTATGGGAAGTAGAGGACACCAACCCTCAGTCTGACAAAGGGTCAGCCCACCACTGGTCCATTATTATTACCCCTAATCATGAGAAATGGATACCCAATGTACCCAGCTTACAAGGAAATGTCCTTGTGACCCCACACCTCCAAAGCCCATTCAATGGGGCATGCCTGACCGCTCCTAGCCTACTACCCCATCACCTTCATTGCATAAAAATTGCAAACATTTCTGATAAGCCTGTCACATTACCCAAAGGTTTAGCTATTGGCGAACTTGAAATGTACTCTGATGAACTTACTGTCCCTGCTGATTCTTCTCCCCCCTATAAGAACCCCCTTCCTGACATACCTACTACTATTACCCACAATCAACAAACTGACCTCAGAAATCTTCCTATTTCCTACCAAGATATTTTCGCCACATCCAATAGGGATATGGGAAAACCCCAAATCTTACATCACCCCATTCAGATAGTGGGCCAACCCATCAAACAACCCATCCGAAGAAAGAACCCCATCCAGAGACAGGAAGAAGAAAAGCAAGTTACTGATATGCTTGCCACCGGCGTAGTAAAACCTTCTACCAGCCCCTGGTCCTCTCCAGTAGTCTTAGTTCGAAAAAAGGATGGATCTACACGATTTTGCATCGACTACCGACAACTGAATGACGTCACCATCAAGGACGCCACCCCTCTACCTCGAATCGATGACTCCCTTGATTCCCTACTCGGTGCAAAATGGTTTACCACTCTCGACCTGCAAGCTGGTTACTGGCAAGTGCCTGTGTTATCAGAACACCAACACAAAACAGCTTTCTCCACCAGTCAAGGGAAGTTGTATGAATTCACAGTACTTCCGTTTGGACTCTGCAATGGACCAGCCACATTCTCCAGGTTGATGGAGTCAGTGTTGCAAGGATTAACATGGGAGACTTGTTCGGCCTATCTAGACGATATCATTGTGTTTAGCACTGCCTGGGCCGAACACCTACAACGCCTCAAACAAGTTTTTCAGAGGATCCGGGATGCAAATTTGAAGCTGAAACCCTCCAAGTGTACCTTAGCACAAAATCAAGTATATTTTTTGGGTCATGTGGTATCTGAAATAGGTATTGCCCCAGATCCCTACAAACTAGAAGCCATAAGTAAAATCACTCCTCCCACTAACGTAAAAGGTGTACTTAGGTGTAAAGGTGTCTTAGGCCTTGCGTCGTATTATCAACGTTTTGTAAAGAACTTCGCTACCATTGCCAAACCCCTTCATGATTTAACCAAAAAAGAAGAACCTTTCCTATGGACTGATTCCAGAATCCAAGCCTTCAACAGTCTCAAAGATAAGCTAGTTGCATCCCCCGTGGTCTCTTTCCCTGACTACACCAAGCCATTCTGATTATACACGGACGTGTCCCAATTTGGAATTGGCGCTATATTAGGCCAAACCAGAGACGGAAAAGAACACATCATTGCATGTGCAAGTCGAACCCTGAACCCAGCAGAAATTAATTACCGCGTCACAAAGCGAGAATGCCTAGGAAGGATTTGGGCGTTACAACACTTCAAGGTCTACCTGGCCGGAGTCAAGGTCACCGTCATCACAGATCACCACGCCCTTCAATGGCTCAGAAAGTCAGACACGAAAAATGCTCTGACTGTTCGATGGAGAGAATCCCTGGAAGAATTTGATATGGATATCGTGAACCGTCCAGGGAAACTACACACAAATGCAGATGCTCTCTCTCGCCTTCCCTTACCAGCCGCCACTACCTCTACCCAAGACGATTCACCCCATACTATCTTCGCGATCCACCATCAAGACTCAGTAGACAACAGCCAACAAGAACTATTGCTGAGATATCAACAAAAACAGAAACCAGATTGGATGACCAGAATTTTGTTTAATCAACTCACCAGACGAGGTGACAATTTGTTTACTTTAGAAGGAAAAATTGTAGTCACCCCTCAAAACACCTTGTCAACCATGCAATCCATCCACATGGATAATGGCATACACCTGGCACAACGACGACTCATCACCACCTTTCACCAAGTGTACTGGACTCCATCTCCATATGTAACGGCGAAAAGAATTACCGAATCCTGCAAAGCATGCGCTTTGGGTAAGGATAGAACCCGAACATCTGGTCCTTCAGGTAAACTAATTGCATCCAAACCTTGGCAATTACTAGCAGTCGACGTCATGGGCCCACTTGAAAAGAGCCATGGAAATAGATATATCATCACTTTTGTCGATACATACTCCAAATATGTCATTGCCTGCCCAGCCAAAGAACACTCAGCCATTTCTGTGGCAGAAGCCCTCATTCAAAATGTCTTCCCTTATTTTGGCTTGCCTGAAGCCATTCATTCTGACAACGCCCCCGAATTTACTAGCCACATCTGGTCACAACTCTCATTAATGTGTGGGTTCAAAATCAGCCATCTTTCTCCTTACTGGCCCCAAGGGAACTCCATCTGTGAAAGGAGCCACCAAACCATTGCAAATCAAATCCGGACCAGACTGCAACAAATGGATTCCAAGGATTGGTCCAGTCAAGTAAAAATGATGCAATGGGGAATCAACACAAGCCCAAGAGAAGACAGAATTTCACCTCACGAGCGAGTATTCGGAGTAACCCCTCTACTTCTTCCCCTCCATCATCTAGCTGCCCCGTATGAGCCCTCCTCCAACTTCGACCAGTCCCTCGTACACCTCAAGAACCGTCTACGACAAATACAATACGTACAAGACCTACAACCAGATGAAACACCCAAAGCCAGCCCACATTGCGTTGGTGATCTCGTCATGGTTGCACACCTACCAGTTCCATCCAAATTAAAGCCAAGATTCAAGGGTCCTTTCGAGATTTTAGCTGTACCTAACTGTTATCAGATTACCATTAATAATTTTTGTGAGTCACGCACGTATCGTAACAGGCATGTTCGTAGATTTCAGCCTATCAATGAAAATAATGTAATGCTTGCTAATCCTGATCAGAATGACATGTTGCCTGCAACTAATAATCACAACCTAGGATCCACAGAGCCCACCCTTCCTGAGCTACTTTTACCTGTCTTTCCATCACGCCGACAAAAACCTCCTCTCGATCTGAACAACTTACCTAAGACTCACTCACCTGTTCCTCAACACCTAACTCACACACCCACACCCCTTCCACCATCCCTTCCTTCACCTCTCGTGCACAGTCCCATTCCCACCTTGCCTTCTCGCACTATTCCTGCACCACCCAACCTTCCTACTCAACATTCTATCACGCCAGTATCTATACCTATTCAACTCTCTCCATCTGTCACTTTGCCTTTATATTCTCAATCTTCTGGCACTCAACGTACTACTCCTATAATAACTAACATTCCTCCTAGCACTCAATCTACGACTATTTCTTCCCCTTCCCCTCCATCACCACGACCAAGAACTTTACCTATTCCCCTAATGTCACGGGTAGCACCAAAACCATCTTATGCATCAAAATTGAAATCACCAGCCTCTACAAGCTCTCATATTGCACAAAAACCACCTTCTCGACCTGTCCCTCTTCTAGCCAGATCCAGTCCTATCCCTACTGCTAGCACTCATTCTTCCCCATTAATTCGTCCGACTCCAAACAAATTTAATAGGCCACCTCTTTCACATAGCTCAGCTTCCTCTCCCATCCCCAAAATCTCATGTCAATAAACCTTCTCTAATCCCTACTCAATCTAATCCTACATGTACAAGATATGGCCGACGTGTGATTCCACCTCAATGATGGGCACCCAGCTTCCAGCCAACCTACCTCCGCAAAGAAGTAATGCATCCTACCAGAGGGTCACCAACCACACCTCCACCTGTTAGTGCGACCAGCACGTTACCTCCGCCAGCTGCCGCATAGGTCATCAGTACTCCTCCACCAGCCCCAGACAACAGGTCAGCCAGAACCCTACCTCCGGCTACACCAAGCCCTACCAGTCCTACTGCGCCTTCGTCAGCACCTTCTCCTGAACCATCAACCAAGATGAAGATAAACAAGGTAGCTTTCATCAACGAAGCCAAGATTGAAGTCATTCAATCGGCCAGCGAACTGTTGCAAATAGCCAGGAAAACTGAAGAAGACTGGATTATCCACTTAACATTGGACAACAAAACACCTGCAGACGTTTCCACCACACTATAGTTTCTCATTCTGCAAGGACTGACGCCCATATCAAGTTCCCCCACCACCAGATCATATAACATTAAATCGCGAGGTCACAACTTTTTTTATGACGAATGTGGAGAGATGACCGGTCTAAACAAGAATACGGAAGTCACCTCATACAAAATAGCCAATCTACAAGTGCAGCCACCAAAACAGAAGAACAAGAAGCCCAGAACAAACAAAACAAGAATGGACGAGTCACCCCTAAACCATCTCATAAAAACACCTCAGTTGGCCCTCCCAAATATTCCAAACCGTGCTCCAATCTACCTGCCGCCTCCACTGAAAACGGTAGGACCTGACCAATCTCAGCCGACCTGCAACAGCCAACCACAACACAGCTTTTGGATGAAGTCGAAGGTTCATCCCTCAGCATCTTCCTTCCAGCCAAACTTACACTATGATGAACATACGTTTATGCAAATACCCCATCAACGACCCGAGGCCTACAGGTATAAATGGACCTAACAGATAGCCTGAAAGTCCATCACTGAATAGATAAAAGAATAGCTAAGTAACTGTATGTAACTAAATAGATATTCACAGCTGAAGAGGTAACTAGGATTAATGGCCTATTCTAGTTTATGTAAGATTGCACCAGCCTTAAGCCAAGTTGGCAAGTATTATATATGTAAGATTATACCTTGGAAGTATGCCATTATATTAATACCTCACTTCCAAGGCTAGGTTAAGTATGTACCTTACAATGATCACATAACCTTTTTTCCCCATAGCCTTGTGACTCCGAAGCCAGAACACCAAGGGTCAAAGCTAATCTTGCATAGGACCTCCAAGAAATAGTGGAGGAGTATGCAAACCACACCTCACTTCTATTCTAAAACCCTCGGGCTCAGAGTTTAAGTAAAAGTGTTGGCTTGTACCAGCCTGCCCCTACACCCTGCGAGAGTACCTGCTTGAAGTACTACTGAAGCCCTGCCTGTGGAAGACCTGCCTACCTGAAGTCCTGAACCCTGGACCTCTGCTCGAGTGACGCCGGACCACCCTGAAGTGCTGTCCACTATCCTCGTTCCATGTTGGCCAGACTGGTACTCTCGACCCCTGCCCTCCAAATTCACATAAGTGTTCCTGTGTGTCTTTTGTTTGTGTTATTGTTGTGAGGTATTCTATGTAAAATATGTGAAACGTGTTGCGTGAATTCATTCTGTGATCTGTGCCCTAGATCCTGTATGTGCGTGATTAATTAATCCTTCTGAACTCTTGATCTTACCTGTGTTCATTTTGTATTCAGTTGTACCGTGTTAATTCTACCTTGCATTTTACATCTTACACATACGTTACATACCAGTGTTAATTATTCTGATTCACCACACGCTCACAGATTTTCTAGTTATATGTATTCTGTATTATCTTGTGTGAGTTGAAGTCGCAGTGTATTCCGTGAATTAATGTTTTCATTTATACATATTTACCTAGAACCTACGCCCAATTTCCTAACGAGAAGTTATCCAATCTTATCCCATTAATTTCCCCTCAAACTTCGAACTTGATATTTACGCTTGTTCCTAATTCTTTAGTAATTATTTCACGAACTCCTATTTATGTTCATTTGATTATTGATGTAAGTGATATTCGATACTTCATGCGTAGGAATTCTCAACCGCATAGTTTCTAATTACTTTGTTATACATCATTCCTTACACTTCTTTTCGTTCGTGTAATTTAGTTCATATAATTTCTGTTAACCCGTTCAGAACCATAACCTGATACTGCTATAAGTATTGTTGAGCATAACTTCGTCATATGCGCCCAGTTAATTATTACTTCAGATATTAGTAATTTATTTAGTACTTTTCCTTTGTACTTGCCTACTATGAGCAGATTCATTTACCTTGTACGAGCTACGCCTATCTGTCTCCATTTTGACTTGTGTCATTTTAACATTCTCACCCAGCTTTAATATATCATATTGATTTAATAAGAATTCCTAAGCTTGATTCGTTACCATTGCATACGATCATCTAACGTGAATTGTAGGTAAAATGTCGATCAACTGCAGACATTCTTTGCCTTCTTACGCATCAAATCAACCAAGCTACAGACCAACATGGTGAAACACATACAATAGCACTGGATATATCAAAGGCATTTGATAGAGTCTGGCATCAATCCTTATTGTCGAAGGTGTCACACTACGGCCTTGCATCATTAGTTCCACTAATTTCTTCTTATCTTCATAACAGAAAAATACGTGCAATGGTAGATGGCCTTTATTCTCAATTTCACTCAATAAATGCTGGTGTTCCCCAGGGATCAGTTTTGGCCCCAACTCTGTTCCTCATTCATATCAATGACCTCATATCTACCACTCATAATCCAATACATTCCTACGCAGATGACTCAACACTCCACAGTTCCTTCACATTTACCAATTCTTTCACCCAACCCGATCTTATAAATTCAAAAATAAACACTGCAATTTCTCTGAACCAGGACCTTTCTAGAATTAATGAATGGGGACAAGAGAATCTAGTTTCCTTTAATGCACAGAAAACCAAGTACATTCAATTTTCTAACCGACAGAATCTCACTGACTCCCATATATTTTTTAATGATGAAAATATTCCCACTTCCCCTAGTATTGACATTCTCGGTGTAACATTAACTACTAACTTGAGCTGGACACATTATGTTAGAAGCATTGCTAAGAATGCCTCTAAAAAACTGGGACTCCTGTACAGAGTTCGAGAATTCTTCACTGACGAGCAGTTGGCCGTAATATATAAAAGTCATGTGCGCTCTCAGATGGATTACTGTTCACCTCTGTGGGGTGGAAGTGGAGTGGTTGCATTGAGGCAGTTGGACAAAATTCAAAATAAAGCTATTAGATTAATCAATAACCCTGCAATCACACAGGACCTTCCTACATTAGCCATACGAAGAAACGTTGCATCCCTTGCATTATTCTACAGATATTTTCACAGCAATTGTTCCGAGGAACTTGCTTCAATTGTGCCGCCTCTCCACATCTTTCCCCGTAGAACTAGGGCAGCTGAGAGCGCCCATGAATTTACACTTTCTCCTCCACAATGCAGAACTTCTGCTTATCAGAATTCATTTATCCCCAGAGCTACTACTCTTTGGAATTCACTTCCCTCGAATTGCTTTCCACAAACTTACAATCAACAAATGTTTAAATCCAGTTGTTACAAACATTTTATGAATGGAGGATGCCTTTAGGCACATGGACCTTTTTGTTTTATCTGTGTTTTTCCTTCCTCCGTTCATTGTCTCTTAAAAAAAAAAAAAAAAAAAAAAAAAAAAAAAATTACTTTTGCGAGGAGTTTCTGAGTTGCATTTAATCAGAATTAAATAACTGATTCCCCTAACTGATAGAGAGTGGTTGGGTAGTAGAGGGAATGAAGATTCCGAGAGACAGAAACGAGCGAGGTACGTGGAGAGTAAGAGGGTGGTGAAGAGAGTAGTGAAGGAAAGTAAGAGAAGAGTAGATGAGGAATTTGGAAGGAATCTGAGTGTAAAATGGAGGGAGAGTAAGAAACTGTTCTGGAAAGAAGTCAAGAAAGTTAGGGAAGGTAGCAAGGGAAACAGTAAGGGTGTGAAAGATAAGAATGGGAGAATGCTAGCCGAGAAGCAAGAGAGAGTCGAAAGATGGAGGGAGTACTTCAGTGAGTTGCTAAATGAAAGGAATGAAGAGCCAGCAAACATAGCTGGATATGGTATGGGAGGGAGAAGAAGAGAAGTAGTGGAGGAGGAGGTGGGGATCAGGAGGTCAGAAGTGTGGGAAGCCATGAAAAGAGTGAAGTTGGGGAAAGCACCAGGAACAGATGGAGTGTGTGGGAAATGTTGAGGTATGGTGGTGAGATAGTGATAGAATGGGTATGGAAAATGTGCAAACTAGCATGGGAGAAGGGGAGTGCACCCGATGACTGGAAGACTGGCATAATAGTCCCCCTATATAAGGGCAAAGGGGAAAGAGGAGTGTGTGGTAACCACCGAGGAATATGTCTTCTAAGCGTAGTAGGGAAGGTATACAGTAGGGTAGTGATTGAGAGAGTGAGAGTGAGAACGGAGAAATGGATAGGCGACGAGCAGGGAGGTTTTAGGAAGGGAAGAGGATGTGTAGATCAGATTTTTACCCTGAATTGTGTTGTGGAGAAGTATCTGGAGAAGAAACAAAAGGTGTATGTTGCCTTTATGGACTTGGAGAAGGCCTATGACAGAGTGGATAGAGAAGGTTTGTGGAAAGTACTTAGAATATACGGAGTAGATGGCAAGTTGCTGAAAGCAGTGAAGAGCATGTATGAGGGTGCAAAGGCGGCAGTACGTGTGGAGAGTGAGCAGAGCGAGTTCTTTGACCTGAATGTTGGTTTGAAACAGGGGTGTGTGATGTCCCCGTGGTTGTTTACTGTATATATGGATGGAGTTATGAATGAAATACTATCAAGAGCAGTGGATGTTGGTGTATCGCTGAAAAGGGAGGGAATTGAGTGGAAGCTACCTATACTGCTGTTTGCGGATGATACAGTTCTGATGAGTGATAATGAATGGGAGTTGCAGGGTCTGGTAAATGAGTTTGAAACAGTGTGCGAAAAACGGAATTTGAAGGTAAATACGGGGAAGAGCAAGGTTATGGTCTTCGAAAGGGGTGAAGTCACAGAGTGTGAGGTGAAGCTGAACGGTCAGGCTATGGAGATCGTCAACTCTTTTAAGTATCTGGGCAGTGTGTTGAGTAAAGATGGGACTATGGATGAAGAGGTGCGGGAGAGGGTACAACAGGGGAAGAGGGTTGTAGGAACGCTAAAAGCAGTAACAAGAAATAGGGTGGTCAGTATGGAAGTGAAGAAGTCCTTGCATGACAGTGTGGTAATCCCGACACTGACTTACGGAAGCGAAGCATGGACGTTGGTTGAGAGACTCAGACCAAGAGTGAGAGCAGTGGAAATGAATTACTTAAGGAGTGCGTGCGGAGTTACATGGAGGGATAGACAGACTAATGAGGAAGTAAGAAGGAGGTGTGGTGTGGAGGTAGATGTGCTGGAAAGCATGAAAAGGAACATCTTGAGATGGTTCGGCCATATGGAACGTATGGAAAGCGAGAGAATGACTAAGAGGGTGTACGAGAGCGAGGTGGAGGGACAGAGGGGGAGAGGTAGACCGAATATGAGGTGGAAGGATGGAGTGAGGAAGTACATGAACGAAGGCGGTGCTGGTTGGGGGGAGGGGCGTCGACTGACTGGGGACAGAGGTGCATGGGGGCAGTTCGTTCGTGGCCACCCCTTCGGGGATCACGGCGTCAGGCAATAGATAGATAGATAGATAGATTCCCCTAACCTAGTCAAATTTATATTAAAACTATTCTGCGATCATAGTTGCATTAACTTAAAATTAATTCCTCACCACCTCAATCCCAGGAATGAGCTGACGCGCTTCCCTTACCTGAGGTCACTTTAGTATACGCGGTCAAATTTTTACCCACCTTGATATACCGTGTGACTCACCCGCTACTCTGTGGGTCTATTTGTTCACTTCAATTCCCCCCATTTCTCTTGTCGGGTATATCCCTTCATGAATTAATTCATTACTTTATTTTACGGAAGACACTCGACCCTCATTTATTATTGTGTTGAAGGCTTTTTAATTTATTCTTACATGGTCTTCCCATTGTTGTATATTTCACCATTTAAATAACTTATTCAGAACTCTCACTATTGAGCTGTTTTGGTATCTATGCCACCCAGTCTCATAATCGTAACATTACTATTGTTGCAATTTAGAAGACATCCAGGATTATATGATAATGTTCGTGATCTCGAGATAGAGAATATTATGATAAGACGAGCTATTGCATCGCCCCTAGTACCATTATTATAATAAAACCATTTGTATGTTCATGTTTGTGTTGTTATTGAGTTCTATATTGTCCTGTTGAATACCCTTTCCATTGATGAAGAATTGCTCGGAATGTTCCTGTCAGGAGTATAAAAGTCTATCAATCCATAATTGGATCGTTTTGAGACTATACCACGGATTGTTAATTATTACAACCCGACATAACATTAATGTAGGTGCCTACGGGTACTGATTTATTTGTGTTGAAGATAAGAATATATATAATGTAAGAGTGCTAAATATAGCTAAATAGCGGCCAAATTCTTTAAAGCCTTGGTCTTTGGATTAGACATATTGAGGTCCGGTAAAGCTGATATATTATTTTGGAGACTAGTAATGTGCCTTTGGATCGAAGTCGGAATGAGTCAATACCTGAATAGCGGGTATCCAAATAGGTGGTAACGGGAACTTGCGAGTTCCAACGTACAATCTACTGTGGCTCGACGATAATATTCAATCTGAGTGTTGAACTCATTTCGGCCCGAACAGAGAATCAATTGCTAGGGGAACATAAAACTATTAGGGAGTTTGTTAAATAAAGGATACGAACTTCTGAACTGTCGAATTATTCCCACCTTAGTAGTATACGGAGAATTAGAAAATAAGTACTACAAGTATCATTGTTCTTCATATAGTAGGTTAATAATAGTATCTACATATTGTGTTCCGTTGTTAGCCAAAGTAACAACAAATAATTGTGTAATTGTGCATACTGCTGTCTAATAAATATTACCCAAACCTTCCCCCTCCCTGTCCTACATACCCCCTCCCCCTATTCTCCGCCTCCCCCACCTGTCATGACGGATACTTAAAGCGTTCATGGACCTAGCATCTGTTAGTGACCTGAAGAAGCTATCTGCGAAACGTTGTCAATAAAGTACTCCTCCTCATTTGGTGTTTATATTTATTCAGTGCTTGGTCAGTCAGCGAAAGTGATTAATGTTTCTCACCTGATACTCGATATGGTGCATTAGGATGGGGTGTCACCCACAGTCAATTTGATGGGGAGTCTGTATAACCTGTACCCAGCTTGACATCTGGGCATACAGGCGATCGTTAGTGTCTTTGGTGGTACGCAACTAGTTCCTGGTTCGGGTCATCTGAATTGGCTGTACTTCAGCTTGACCCATATGAATTACTAACGGAACTCCAGCTACCTATCTGGCCCCATTCACGCTATAACCAGCCTTCGTCCGTAGTGGGGTCACACCTGGCGCATTCATTCGGGTGTGATCTCTTGTCGTACACCCGATGGCCAAATTCTTTCTTATTCTCTCATGGTGACATCCCGTAAGTTTTTTCACATGAGCGACTTTTTTATAACGGCGACATGAGTTCTTGCACAGGTTGTAACAATAAAGTTACCCAGAAGAGCCTTAAATGTGCTTACTGCGCAAAATGGTTCCTTCCTGAGTGTGCAGGAGTCACTGGCAACCTCAGCGATCCAACCTTTTTGAAGAAGAGTCATACTTTAGAGTTCAGGTGGTTATGCAATGACTGCCTTCCATCTACCGAGGACACCATAATCAATCTAAAGACTCGTTGATCTGAGTCAAGACTACCCTCATCAATATGATGACCGGAACCCTTGTTGCAGTGGCAGCCCAGATAGCGAAGATCAATGAACACCTTTACAATTTTGAAAGCAGAACAGCTGTCCCTGATGTATCTTCGTTTGACAACATTTTTAAAATAGACTCTCGAAGAGTCTAAGAAGGACCTGAGAAAACCACTACTGAGGTTGTTGATGGTGGAAAAAAGAAGTCAGTTAGGGACCAATAGGTGCTTGTGGTCAAACCTATGGTTGGCACTCCAGATCAGGTAAGCTTTCCTGACGCCAGAACTATGGAGACTGCGTTGGCCTCGGTTCCCGTGGACAGCTGCACCACAACCTGCTTGGGGGCTGTAGTGGTGCGGCTTCCCACCGAGGAGGCGAGGATTCAGGCTGGCAATGCCATTAATGAGTGTCTTGGCATGCATAGTAATTTCAGTTTCTCTGAACCAAAACAGATGCTCCCTAAAATGACTGACTGGAATCCCCGCTTAACTGACTGACAATGAAATTATTCCAGGTATCCTGAGAAAGAACCCTGAGACAAAGTCCCTGTCTAATGCGAATCATACTTTCAACCTGCTGTTTACAAAGCAAAAGGATGGTTCACATACTGTACAAAAACCGCAGTAATGAATGTGTCTCCAGATATCCGCTCCTCTAATTGTTAAGAATGGCAATTACATTTTTGTTTGACTGGCAAGATGCCGAGCTTACGATAGATTCTGGGTGACACAACATTACCACTGTCAAGGTTTTGGTCACATCAGAAATAAGTGTCCAAATAAGGACAACTACCCCAAATGCGACTTTTGTGTTGGAAATCACAACTCAAGTGATTGCATCAACAAGAGAACTCCAAAATGTGTAAATTGCATCGGCTCTTCAGCTATTGGCAGGTCGGTCAATCACTTTGCATCTGATAAACAATGTCCAGTGATGGCTTCTCATCGAAATAGATTGATCGAAAATACTAATTTTATCATATTAAAAAAAAAGCTACATCCCACCTGGAGTAACTGAAGCTGCGTCTATTTAACATTCGTTCTTTGCGTAATAAGATTAACCATATAAACGAAGAACTAGATGAATTTTGTCTTGATCTTTTATGCTTGACTGAAACATGGTTATATGAATAGGACTTTGATATAATTTGCAGTGCTTTACCAACAACACATATTAATTAAGTGTACCTAGATCTGCTTCTGCTCCGGGTGGAGGGGTGGTACTTATATACTCACTAGCATTCCTTTGAACTCATGGAAATGTTGATAAATCATCATCAGCAGCCTTTCAGGATTGCCATAGTCTACCGACCTGGCCATTAGGATACTGACAGAGATTTCATGGATGAGTTCGGCCAGTTCCTTGAGTCTTTGGTAATTCTACATAACTACTACTCCTGTTATTTTAGGTTTTATTTATTTTATTTTTGTAGTTTAATGCTTTGTAAGTGTGTATTTTCTAGTTAGAAAGTGAGGAAAGCACTATTTATTAGCATTTGTATTATTAATTGTAATTCCGATACCTCAACAATCTAGGGGAGAGTTTGGTTTTGTGTGGGGTAAAAATAGGGGTATTATGGGAATAACTCTAAAAATGAAATAAATACAATTGAAAAAAAGCAAAAATTTTGAAATCCGAGCAAAGTTTTGGCAAAAGTTGGCTCGGATTTGGCCAATTTTCAGAGTCTAATAATTGCAAAATTGGAAAAAAAAAATTGGCTCGGATTTCACCCTTTTTCAGATGCAGAAAACCAAGTGTTGACCAAACTTGGCTGGGGTTTTTCGAATTTTCAGAGTCCAAAATCACAGTAACCTCATTTTTAAAGTTGGCTCGGGTTTTGTTGTTTTTCAACGTGGAAAAACCCAGTAAGAATGGGGTTAACATTAGCCTAACCTAACCTAAGCTAACCTAACTTAACCTAGTATTATGGATGGGGGCTGCCGCCCCCACACCCCCGCTAAATCCATGAAATCCAAGCCAAGTTTTGTCATTAACCTAACCAAATAACCTAACCTAACCTAACCTAGTAGTATGGGGTTAACATTAGCCTAACCTAATCTAACCTAACCTAATCTAACCTAGTATTATGGGTGAGGGCTGCCGCCCCCACACCCCCGCTAAATCCATTAAATCCGAGCCAAATTTTGTCATTAACCTAACCAAAGACCCTAACCTAACCTTGACCTAACACCTAGTATATGTCCCCTAGACGATAACATACCTCAATGAGAGGCTGAAGAGGTTGATGCAGTAGGTTGAGAGGCTGAAGAAGAGGTTGCAGTAGGTGGAGAAGACAGTTTCTCGTATTTCACTTATAGTGAATTTGCGACGGTAATTACATGTACACCAACAAATTATCGTTCATGAAATGCCGCCGCCATGATGATGCAATCTGTCAGTATCAGCTGCACACATGGACAGGTGTTGAGTGTGTGTGGGGTGGTGCGGTGGCTGAGGATATGTCCCTATATAATGGGCGAAATAGGCCTTTTTGACATGGAAAAGACCCTGTAATCCAAGCCCTAAGGGTCTATTTACGGTTATATATTGAAGAAAGATAGCCATACTAGAGAAACACCGCCAAAAATATCCCTAAATGTGAGTAAAACTCACCGTGTATGACGCCTTCCAGTATGGAGGTTGGGTTTGAAACTGACATCACAGGCGAAGTGCATTGTGGGTACAAGTTAAAATGTACATTTTTACAAATCGATATCCCAAAAAATTAGATTTTTGTAGAGAAATGAGAAAGTAATACATTCAAACAGTATATGTAAAACACTGGAAGACACAAGGAAGTGGAAATTGTAAAAGATAATAATAATTTGTTGGGAAAATAAATCACTAGGTGAAGCTCCACTCTGATTGGCTAATGAACATCCGGGAACTTCTGGGAGGAGCCTAGCATGTAAACAAAGTGTTATGGACTCGGTGAACTGGCTGGACAAAATTAGGGCCTAACTCTGAAAATGTTATAGGGGGGTGACAATCAAATTGACAAAATAAGAAAAGTAGCTCTCATCCGCGCATCTCTAGGGTCCCTTGAGTAAGGTAAGATCAACAACAAATAATTACCTAAGACAGGAATCCCGTAATCAAGGAGTAGTAGTGGTATAGTTAACCCATAAAACCTTTATCTGCTGAATTCCTGAAATTACTAGATCAGAATCATTTTGTTCAATCATGTCTCATATCTAACTCATGTCTCTGGACATACCCTTGACTTGATCCTCTCTTCTGTCAGTTGCAATAGTGTCTTAGATATTTGTGTTGACATAATAGACTCTCTTATCTCCGATCATGCCTTGATCACTTTGGACTTTAATATTCCTCAACCAACTTCTTACAGGAAGGTAATCACATTCAGAAATTACAAGAATATTTATCAAGTTTATATTTGCCGCAGAGTTGATCAACTTCTGAATGAAGTTAATTTTCAGGTCTTACCATCTAACGAGTTAGTTGATATACATAACAAGATCTGTTTGTCAATTTTTATCATTTTTGTCCTGAGTTTCAGAAAACAATAACTATCTATCTATCTATACAGGGTGTTTTAAAACAACACTGCCAGAGTATGACGACCACATTGATAAAAATATATAATACACATATTTCTATTCTATTTTTACCAAAAATATATTGTAACGGAGATAAATGATTATTTAGAAATGTAGCAAAACAGGGTTCTGAGCTCAGCACAAAACATATGATACATAATATGAATGATTACCAAGTAAAAAAGGTAAAGAGGAGATATCTAATGACCTAATCACATATGAATAATTACAAAATCAAATTAACATAAAATTGGTAATGATATTTTGCAATTAGAAGAAAACTGCTAAGTATTATAATCCAAGTAGCGTAAAAAGATATGCACCATTTGTAACGATGACCAAGAGGTAAAATAATGAATCTCAAGTCTGGGTCAGGTATCCGAACACTGCTATAGGTTATTTAATCGTTCGTTAAACTGTTTGAATGGGAAAAAATTGTTCCTGCGCAATTTACTGTTTCAATACAAATACCTCATTACGTTACTATTATCACAGAGTACTAACGAAATATGTCTATCACCATGGCCGAGCAGATGATTAAACACATGAGAAGATTCGTTATGACTCCAATGCTTCGAAGCTATTTGGGGGGGAGGGGGGACACTAGTCCGTGTTCGGATTATAGCTCATACCTGGGTGTAACTAATTATTTTACTCTATGCGGTTTAAATCATTAATGGTATATTATTTTGCATTTTGTCCTTAGATAATCTTCTTCGTTATTTTATTTACTAATTAGCAGATGAGGTCTGGCAGTGTTGTTTTAAAACACCCTATATTGCCAGACGCTGTGATCCCCGAACGAACGAACGGCCCCATGCACCTCTGTCCCCAGTCAGTTGACACCCCTCCTCCCATCCCATAGTAGATCGGATTTCGTCAACATTAGGTCTCTCCAGATTTGAGGCTGTTCGTTCGTTCATCGTTGCAGTAGGAATTTTTCACGGGTGGGGGGTCGCAAGCCCACCGACCCAACCTCATTAGTCGCCTTTTACGACACGCAGAAGGCATGTGGGGCATATTCTATTCTCTTACCCCCAGGGAGGAAAACAATAACTGTGCGTGACAATTTTCCTTGGTATGACCCATCCATTGGCTCTCTCCGTCGAGAACGCAGACGGGCCGAATGGAAGTGGCGATCACAACAAACAGTCTTGGCTCGGTTACAGTATACAGCGGCTAGGAGAGCTGTTGTTCATGCAGTGAAATCCCAAAAAGTAAAACATAACCAGGATAAAGCTTATTCCTTCGGCAATGATCATTGGAAACTGGCCGCTCTTATGAAAAAATTACTTGGCCAAAGAAATACGACATCTATACCTACTTCCTCCTCTGATGGCCAGCTAGCATCTGACTTTCCCTTCTTCTTCACAGCTAAGATATCCGACCTACAGAAGGAACTGGATTGTGTCTTTTCTAATGACAATTTATCTGTTGAATTCCAGACCGAGTGTACAATCACCCATGTACTCTCATCATTTTTGCCTATTGATGTGGACAGGGTTGTGCACTTAATCAGGGACCTGAATAAAATCTACTACCAGTTAGATCCTATTAACATAGCAGAGATGCCACTTGTTTATGAATATGTAGCGGATTTCATTTGTAGAATAAATATCATTTGTTTTTCTGAAGGCAACTTTGTTTAGTTCGAGAAGTGTGCATTGGTGCGGCCTCTTTTTAAGAAACCCAGTCTAGATGTTGAGGATATGTCAAATTATCGCCCAGTTTCTAACTTGTCATTCTTGTCTAAGCTTATCGAACGGGCTATACTTGATCAACTTCTACCACTATTTAAACAAAATTGGAGTCATTCTCGTTGTTCAGTCAGCATACAGAAAATGTCATTCGACTGAAACAGCCTTAATCAAGATTCATAATGACTTGGCATCGAACACATGTAGCAGGAAGTCTTCTCTCCTTGTTCTGCTTAATTTGTCTGCAGCTTTTGACACAGTTGATCATGACCTATTACTGAATTATTTATATTCTTATGGTGTTTGTGGTGATGCTATTCGGCTTCTTATGTCCTACTTGTCTGGCAGATATCAGTGTGTGGTAATCAATCACACTGCCTCAAATTCAACTCCACTTCAATGTGGAGTACCTCAGGGATCAGTTCTGGGCCCTGTTTTGTTTACTGTTTACACTAGTGGCTTATCATTTCTGTGGGACGCACACAGTGTTGACTACCACTTTTATGCTGATGATACTCAACTACATGTCAAGATAACAAATATTGACGATACAAAGAACAATATAGAATCCTTGCTGCGTGACATCAAGATTTGAATGACTAAGAGGAAACTTAAGTTGAACGATAGCAACACTGAGATCATTGTTATTAGAGGGAACAGAAGGGTCAATGATGCTGAGACTACCCTGACTCTTGACATCGGTAAAGTACAGCTTCGCCCAGTAGGTTCCGTTCGAAATTTGGGAGTATATTTTGACCCCAAATAAAACTAGGTCGAACATATTAATAGAGTGGTAAAGAAATGCAACCTTCTCATCAACAATCTATACTCAGTGAAACAGTTTATAGACAGATCATGTCTTTTGACATTGGTTCACAACATGATTTTTTCTCATATTGATTATTGTTTTGCACTATGAATTGGTCTTCCTAATTATCTATTAAGGAAGTTTCAATCTGTGTTAAATAGGGAGCAAGGCTCTTCCACCGAGAACTCCAACTACATCATAATTTAATTGAGTTGAAATGGCTGCCAGTTAAGGCAAAAATATAATTTAAATTATGCCTCCTGACTTTTAAAGTTCTCATGTCTGTTGAGCCTAGTTATCTTGCTGAATTGCTAAAGCATCCGTCAGTGCATTCTGGGGTGCTGTTACGAAGTGGTGAGGATGATCCTTTTCATCTCGAAGTATCGAGGGCTGTACACCAGTCATCCTTCTCCGACAGATTGTTTTTTTACGTGGCTCCTAGGTTGTATATCAAACTGCCGCTGTTCATGAGATGCTTGACCTCTGTTGAATCTTTTAAGGCGCAGTTCAAGACCTTTCTCTTTTTGAAAAGCTATGATCTTGATAGTGGCACTGTGAGAGAAAACTACGGAGTTTAGTGACTACAATTTTCGATGATGTAGTTTGTATTAATGAGGTGCGAGCGCTAGCGAATTCCTTAGAAGAGCTTGCGCTTTTGAGAAACACAAAACAGATTATTATTATTATGACTACCTTAAAACTCGTTTGACTCTAAAACCGTTATGAGTGCCGTGATTCATGTCTGACAAATGTGTGTGTATATATATAATCATATAAAATCAAATATTAGGAGTAGGGACTTCGTGTATACTTTATCCTCTTCCTCATACTACGAGTTATTTGTATCACTATAATGTTTAGCTTCAAAATACCTTAGAACAAAATAAACCGACGATGATGTATCTCAAACGAGTGATTGAACTGTCATTGTATACTTTTGTGCCATTATATTCATATGAAAAAAACTATTGATAATGGATAAATTCTGATGGGATTGTTGAAGAGTGCGTAACAAATATTTTGAAACTTATTCATGTCGCTGAAAATTATCTCTTTATATTCAGATATAATATACTGTAATATATGTTATTCTTGTTTGTCAAAATCAATGTAGAATGAGTAGTTTGGATATGCATGAATAGTTTCTTATCGTCAAGTACCGATTTATGTTTTATTCACATACAAACAACTATTTACGATAAATAGATTCTGATGACACATTTGGAAAATGCTTCTAATTTCACATAAAAAGATTGTTGCTCATATTATAACATTATGATGGTGAACATCGGATAAGCACATTAATATATAATAATTATTTCATAGCCATTTTCAATATAATTAGTTTACCTTATGGGATTTTGTTTTGGCTTTAGGATAGTATGAGTCTTGCTTTATTTTTGGATGTATACTGTATTAAATTGCACTCATATGCTGATGACTCTACACTATTCAACTAATTGCTCACAATAACCCAGCATACAATCACTCCAAAAGTTATGTGGCGATGCCATGACACACCTATCTTCTGGTCTATCAAATATTTCTGATTGAGGCAGAGATAATCTTGTTACTTATAATGTTTGTAAGACACAATTTCTCCTTCTGTCTACCTGCCACATACTTCCACAGGAGTATCAATTACTCTTCAAAAATACACAAATCAACCCTTCATCTTCCCAATATTCTTGGTGTATCTTTTTCTTGATTTTTTGGGGAAAGGTCATATTAACACTCCTGTTAAAACAGCTTCCCATAAGTTAGGTGTGCTCAACCGTCTCCGTGGGTTCTTCACCTCTGCACAGCTTATTGCTCTGTATAGGGGCACAGTGCGCCCATGTATCGATTATTGTTCGCATGTGTGGGGAGGTTGCACCCATACCGCACTTCTCGAAAGAGTAGTCAAAAGCATTTAACTTCCTCTTACTAGTTTCCTACAATTTCTTTATAGTTTCCTATAATTTCTTTTTACACACCGTAATGTTGCATCTCTTTCACTCTTCTATCGCTATTACAACAAACAGTGTTCTTCAGAACTCTCTCAGTGCAAACCCCTTCCCTTACGGCGAGGGCGAGGCTCCCGCCTTTCAACACAGTCCCACTCCTATTCTGTCCAGCTCTCTAACCCAAGAATTAGCATATTTTATCAGTCTATCTTCTAATCAACAAGTGAACTCTGGAACTCTCTCCCTCAATCAATCTTTCCTTCATCCCATGACTTATACTGCCTTAAAATTTGTGTGTAAATGCATTTTGACTCCATCATCCCTTGAATTTGGCTCTCTGTCACAATTTTGCCTTTGGGAAAACACTTGTTACAGGCAACAACAGATCTATTGATCCTTATTAAGGTACTTGTAACTGAAACTACCTAAACTATGTAAAACAAAACAAAAGTTATGGTAGCACAGTAAAGAGTGGTGTTATTTGTATGTAAACACTGTTAATCAGGGGGTAAGAGCGAGATATTTACCTAGTGGGATTTTGAAAGTTTCAACAGTACTACACTCAACTGCATTACTAGATTATAATGTCAAAGTGATATCATATGTGTATCGTCTCGCGTTAGTGTAAATAGCACTTGATAGTGAACAGTAGGGGTACATTTTACGCTTAGGTTATAGCATGTATGTTTTTTTGTATAATAATACATATATAATATCATTGAATGAGTCCAAACGACAAATTGTGTTATGTATTTATTATGGTTATTATCGTATACTTATAACAATGTTCATTTAAATAAACAATTATCACTGGCAGTAATGAACAAATATATTCCTTTGTATGTATTTTCTATTTAAGTGAAAAGAGGAGTCTTGAAGTTCCATTCTGAATGACATTCCCGCTATCAATGTTAAAATTTTGAGTTGGTACAGTATGTCAAAGAAATCACAAATACCCATCAATAGATATATTGGGGTATTCGCCCTGACAGTGCGTAGTCACACTCACCCTCTAATGCCATTCTGGGGGATCCTCCCAGACAAATAAGTAGACATTTACCTGGCCATTTCATGTACTCTATCGCAAGATTGGTTGACTTACCTCAACCATGAATTCCGTCGTCTTTCCCTAGGTCACCTCCACACAGGGTTGTTCACTGCACAGATCACCTGGTGAGCAGGTACAGCTTCAAGTAGGCGAACCACAACCCATATAACCAAAGTTGCCATTCACGGACCATGAGACTAATATATCTTGAATCAGTTTCATGAAGTAGTTGCTGGTTTGACATGTAGTCATGCCAGCGATTGCCCATGATCCTGCAAAGACATATAGTACCAAAAAAGTTGATGCGTCTCTTTAGCTCAATGGTAAGTGTCCATGTCTCACATCCATGTAATATGACATGGTGAACCAGTGTCTTGAAGATCTGCAGCTTCATCCATTTGCACAGGCTAAACTGAGGCGACAATTAACATTGTAGTCCGACTCGCCACTTTTATGGATCACATTACCAAGATAAATATATTTATTGAAAATCTCCAAGTCCTCACCACTGGCATGAACACCAAATGCTTGGACTTTGGCTCATAGTCCGAGAGACCTTTAAACCCAGTGGCTCCAACTCCTCTTACAGTCCATCAAAGGCCAATCTGAGCCCATCCAGTGTCTCTGCTGAAATCACTGAGTCATATGCAAAATCAAGTTCAGTGATCTTGAAATTGTCAACGTCTGCTCCATGACGATTCTGGCCCAATTCCCGGGCCAGTAACCAGTCCATACAGGTGTTGAAAAGTGTAGGTGCTAGAACACACCCCTGTCTCACACTTGAAGTCACAAGAAAGAAAGAAGGATGCTCCCACACCACACTTGACAGCACTCTCTGTCCCTGTATGAAGTCCATACACCAGATCAATATTATCTACGGGGACCCCACGTAGCAATAATGCCTACCAGAGTGTCACTCGGTGCACCAAGTCAAATGCTTTCTAGAGATAAAATAAACTGTAAACAGCAATTTTTGAAATTCAATTTGCATTTCACAAGAACCAGGATCAATAATATCTGGTCAATTGTTGACTTCTTGGGTGTAAATCATGATTTCTGAGATCTCTACTCCTATCCTATTTATTATTCCTAGGGGGTAGAGGAGAAACGGATATAAATTAAATAATTAAACCTGGAAAGATGAATTGGCCTAGGCTATAAAAATGATACCAGGTCGGCGTTTGACTTACCTGTAAACATGTATGTGTAGGTTGTTGTTGTTGTTGTTGTTGTTGTTCCCTAAGCTGCCTGGCCGAACAGCCCCGAGTCCCTGAGGAAGGCCATGGCCACGATCGGGCTTTCCCACAGAGCTCTCATTGAGTGTAGATTGTGTTGTTGGCGTAAGTGGTTGTGTGAAATGCAGTCTTCTATGATGTGCTTAATGGTATGGGGTGCTGTGTTACATCCCGGGCAGGCGTCGACAACGGAGTCCAGTCTCTTCTGATAGCTCAGGAGAGCTGGATGGTGTCCGCATCTCAGCCTGGCCAGGTGGACTTTGTCCTCGCGAGGAAGGGAGGATTCGGAAGGATGGATTTCGAGAGGTCGTGCATGCAGCTGCGTGTTGTCTGTGAGTGAGTGGATGGATCGGCGAGAGATATGAGTATGGATGTGCTTCTGGAAGTTGGTTCGGGGTGGGCAGGGAGGGAGAGAGGACAACAATTGTGTGTGATACCATGTGCTGGGTGTTGTTTTGATATTTCTTGGTGTCTGTGGGTGTGTTGCCATGTAGTTTAGTGGGCGGTCTTGGTTCGTGGAGGCTGCTGCCAGGAATTGAGTGCCTCTCATGTCCAGATGGTCTTTGACTTTGAGGATTTTGGTTTCTTGATGTAGGTGATCTGTGGGTGCAGTAGCTGTGCAGCCTGTAATGATCTTCAGGGCTTTATTTTGATTAGTCTGTAAGGTCTTATGATGTGTTTCAGCTAGGTTAGAAGCCCAGGCTAGGCTTGCGTATTCCATCACTGATCTTATGTATTGTTTATATACTGTGGTGGTAGTTTCTTTGTTGTGTCCAAATTTTGTGTGAGCAAGTGACCTGAGGGCGTTAAGTCCGTTTGGAAAGTTTCTGATTTTAGATGACTGACCGGCAAAAGATACGTGTGCACATCTGCCTGCTAGGAAGTTGGCCAGCCACCTTTTTGTGTTGTTGTGCATGTTTGTGTTGTAGATTTTGTTTGTTAGGTTGTGGCGGGGGATGGCATCGAAGGCTTTACTAATGTCGAGTGTGGCTAATAGTGATCTGTCTGGTGGTCTAGCTGAGTTGATGCCATCAAAAGCTCTTTGTGTAAGGTCTGTGAGAAGAGTGTTTGTGGAGTGCAGTGGCCTAAAGCCATGTTGTGTTGGAGCTAGGGGTAGGTCAGGTGTAATTAGTTGTAATACTAGGCGTTCCATGACTTTGAAGGGGGAGCAAAGGAGTGTGATGGGGCGGTGCGAGGAGGGTAGCGTGGGGTCTTTGTTGGGTTTGGGGAATGTGATGATGATACCATGCTTCCAAATGTCTGGTATTGTGTTGTGTGAATAGCTGTAGTTTGATATGTTAGTGAGTGCTTGTATGCCTTGTGGTCCCAGGTGTCTGAGGTGTATGTTGCTTATGTTGTCTAGGCCACAGGCGGGTGAGTGCTTGAGATTGTTGATGATATGCTTTGTCTGGTGATTGGTGAAGGGTGTATAGTCAGGGTCTGTGGGGAATTATCTCTTACGTCGGATGACACGTCGGTCGTCTTTGTGAGGTTTTAGGTGGCTGACATGTGAGAAGTGATTGATGAGAGTGTTTGCTTGTTGTTTACATGAAGGAGTAGAGTCTGTTGTTGTGATTGCAGCATGTTTTATTGAGTATGTGTACAGCATTGTTGATGTTAGTGATGGGTGTACTGTTTAGAGTTTGAATTGTTCTGTCTCAATTGTGAATGCTTCCCAGTTAGCTCTTATATAATTGGTGTATGTGTGTTTGTGGCTAGCTGGGGTGAGTCTGGTTTTGGTGGTGATAATGATCGGGAGGTGGTCAGAGCCTAAGGTTCTGACCACCCTCCAGGATGTTGTGGGGGCGAGTTCTGGGGAGCAAAAGGTGATATCTGGATATGATGGGTTATAGAGGGCTTGGTGAGGAATATGGGTATGTTGATGGATGTCGTTAAGGATGATGAGGTTATCTGTTTGGTTTTGTAGTACCAGCCCTCTGTCTGTGTCAGGGTTGTCGACAAACCAGGCCGACGTCTTGCCGTTGAAGTCACCACCCAGGATGATGTGTGGGGTGTTTGTGATGTGTTGTAAGTGTGGTCTGTATTCATTTGGTACTGTAGGGGATGTTTGGGGAGGGATGTATGTGTTTATGATGGTTATGTTGGCTTTGTTGCCAGTGCGTATTTTAATTGATTGTATTTCTGTTGTGTTATCATTTGGGGGGAGGAGGGATTTGGTTTGTACAATGGTTACTATGTATGATATTTCTTTGTGTACCAGGGTGATGAGTCCACCGCCCCCGCCGACAGCCCGGTCTTGTCTGATGGTGGTGAAATTATGAAATGTGGGTGTTTTTTGTGTTGTGCGGAGTTTTGTTTCTTGTAAGATGGCAATGTGTATGTTGTGTTGTTTGATGAAGTGTGAGAGTTCGTGTTTTCTTTGTGTTGATGCCATCTATGTTCAATTGAAGAATGTTAATGTTATGTGCACGATGTATGTTGGGTGCTGCTGCACGAGGATGGGGTGGGGGTGAGGGGGGGGTTTGGGTGGGGGTGAGGGAGGGGCTGTGGGTTGGGATGGGTGAGGTGGGGGTGGGGATTGGGGAGCAAGAGATGGGGGTTGGAATGGATTAGGATGGGGTGTGGTGTGTTGAGTTGAGGATGTGGATGGTATGGGAAGGTTAGGTGGGTTAGGGAGGAGAGGTGGATGGGTTTTAGGGGGGGGAGTGGATGATATGGGAAGGCTAGGTGGGTTGGGGAGGAGAGGTGGACGGGTTTTAGGCGAGGGATTTGGCTGGGAAAGGGAGGGGCATGAGGAACAGGTCCAGGTGTTTGTGTAGTGTTTCTTGGAGGCAAGTGTTGTACAGGTGAAGTGGGTCCAGTTCCTGCATGAATTGCAGAGAACTGAACCCTTAGTGTGGCGACTCGAAGTGATGGGTTTTGAGCAAGTTGGACATATGTATGTGTACGTGGGTCCTGGGTTGCTCTCCCTGTCTCCGGCTAGAAGAAGTCTTCGAGAAATGACAGCCGGAGAGTCATTTCTCGGTGTAGGAAAAACAGTGTGATGTGTGTGTGTGGTGTGAGAGGTGTGGAAATTCCCGGCGCGACCGAAGCCGCTCCAAGGACCCGTGCCCCCAGGGAGGGGGCAGGGGATGGTTGTGACGGTTTGGCTCCCGAAACTGCTCCCCGCGGCTGGCATCCGGTTGTCCTCCACTGGTTGTTGATCTTGTCTCCGGACGTGGAGGGTCGGCAGCCATCCGCGGTTGGCAGCTCCGGGAGGTGGTCCTACGGCGTAGACGCCGCCACATCAGGACCTATGTGTAGGTTATCTGTGGTAGTCCCAGTAATATCTATGAAGTACTTCTAGTATTAAAGGAACTTAGCTGTGATGCAAAGAGTGTAGCTTAGGTGATAGACATGTCGGTAGGTGAATATCAGGGAAGTTCTGCTGTTATGTGGCAGCAGCTGGTGGTTTGTTGTTAGCGGGGTGAAGTCTGTGTGAAGTGTGTCTGAGATTCCCTTTTATCGTGACAATATAAAATATATTTAAGGGTTCTATATCGTCCCCCGTGATTAAATAATAAGGGAAAATAAACTAAGATATAATTGGTGCAACTACAGTAATATTTATCCACAAAGACAAATAAAGCAATGCGTATAAACAAAAAGGAACCAGCTGTCGTGAACCCGGGAAATTCAAACTACGGTATATATACCAGCTAGGATTCACGACATACTCCGCCACCAGTTATATACAAAGTATTTACAATGTCCCGTACCGATCATGGATCGCCACAACTGGGAGGAACCCAAAGCAGCCCGACGTGATGGCCTCTGAGGGGTATCACCTCGGTCCGCTCCAGTAGCAGGAAGGATATTATCAGAGTTCGGCTTGCTGTCGCCATCCACTACCTCTAAATCTATCTCTAGTGGGTATAGCTTAACCACCGGTCTGGTGGTCAAACCGGCTCCTGTTTTTACCTGAACTACCCTACATTCGTGGTCAGGACCACGAAGAAGTTTCATTATCCGACCTATACGCCAAAAAAGTCGGGGGCCGTCATCATGTACTAGAACGACGTCCCCAACTTGCGGCGATGCTATCCCTCATTTTACCATTAAGTGATGATGTTGCTCCCTGAGTGCTATTAAATAATCAGTGCTCCACCTTTTCCACAGGTCGTGTGAGAGTTTCGTTACATATTGGAAGCGTTGGTTGACGGAATCGTTGTTACGCCACGTCGTGTCCTTGAGATCTTCATCCGTGACTTCTCGCCTTGGAAAGCTTCTGATCCGCCTCCCATGAACCAGTTGTGAAGGAGTGATGGGTAGAGGGTCTTCAAGATCACTGTAGGTGTAGCCAAGCGGGCGATCATTGACTGTGGCCTCGAGCTCCAGTAATACCGTATTCAGTTCCTCTGTGGTAACCAATGCTTGACCCAGTACCTTCTTCAAGCCAGCCTTTAGGATGCCAATGACCCGTTCCCAAATGGCACCGAACCATGGCGCCGCTAGAGTACCTTTTAACCTTGCATCATCTATCAACTCCCGTAATGTACTGGCTCCGCTAACAAATGTGGTGGCATTATCACTCATCATAATCTCAGGGTAACCCCTCCTGCTACTAAACCTACGGAACGCATGCAAAAATTATTCGCAGGAGAGGTTAGACACCGTCTCTACATGGACCGCTCTAGTAACTGCACAGGTGAATAAGATTACATATAATTTACTTACAGTACCCTCCTTCTCTTTTACTGGCAAGGCACCTGTATAATCAACCCCCGTTACCTGGAAAGGACTCACTTCCTGAACCCTAAACTCCGGCAATGGAGGGGCCTGTACAGCACGGTATGATGTACCTTGCAATCTCTTGCAGATGATACATCCCCTTCAGGCTTTCTTTACTACCTGTCTAAACTTGGGGATCCACCATCTTTGCCTTATGTATTTACAACATAACTAACACCACTATGGTTACACACTTTGTGGCAGTAATTACTAAGGAGAGTGACTATACGATGTTTATTAGGGATAAGGATAGGGTACTTGGCACTAGCATGTAAAGCTGACAAATGTAGCCTACCTCTACAGCGTATCATGCCTCCCTCCATATAGAGGCCTAACTGCTTCACTATATTGCTTGGTGTGCCCTGTCCTTTTGACAAATAGTGGTGTTCCTCAGAGTAAGCTTCTCTCTGAGCTACCTTAATCATGGCTGACTCTGCTGCTCTTAATTCCGACACCGTCAAGTATGCCGGTTTTGCCTGATAGTTCCCTTGTGTCTTCTCTCTAAGAGTCCTAATAAACCTAAGGACCCATGCCATTACATGCCATGACTTCATATATGAGCCATACCGGTCCCAATTCAATATGGCAGTAGGGGCAACCAGTACCGGCAATGACAGGGTTCCTTCTTGACTCGTGTTACAACCCACAGTGGTGTCCCCTCCTATTGTGCCCCCTATTGGGCCATGATCAGGCCATAGCATTTGGTGAGGTAGCCATGTGGGCCCTCCCCACCAAAGCGAAGAAGCAACTAAGGACACATATGAAATCCCTCTGTTGACTAGATCACTGGGGTTGTCCTCTGTGGACACATAACAAAAATGAGCGCCGGGGACTAATGACTTTATCTCATCAACTCTATTTTGAACATATACAGGCAAAATCTTTTTACTAGACAACCAGCATAGGGTTATCTGGCTGTCCGACCAGAGGTATACATTCTCTATAATCAGCTCGTCCGTGTAGGCCTCACACATATAACATGCGAGATGAGTTGCGAGAAGAACAGCAGTCAACTCCATCTTAGGTATGGTGAGGGACTTAATAGGCGCCACCTTAGCTGTGGCCATTACTAACCTACTCACCTCATCACCAACCGCATAGGCCGCTACACCATATGCTACTGAGCTAGCGTCACTAAATAGGTGCAACGTAACCCTCTTAGAATTAGTGACCTGACGGGGAAACATGATACCTGTACTATCTATCATATCGTTATAAATACCCTGCCAGTTAGCTCTCATGTCATCTGGAATGGGTACATCCCACCAACACTCTAATCTCCACAAGTCCTGTACGAACCTCCGCGCCCGGATGGTTACTGGTAGCAACACTCCTAGAGGATCGAAAACACTCGCAGTTAGAATTAGAGCCTCGCGTTTTGTAACCAATGCAGGGCTACTTCCGCGGCAATTAACCTGTAACATATCCTTATCAGTTAGCCACTCAACGCCAAGTACCTTAACCCCGTCTTGTTTGGCGGAAGCTATACCCTTCAGGTGCAACAGTTCCCGCAAACTCACATTATGTGTGACCCACTCACGTAAAGACAGGTTAGCGCTGGAAAATATTCTACGGGCATCCCAACATTGTTGTTGCAAATCACCTACATCATCACCAGTCCCCTGTAAGTTATCAATATACAACCCCCTTTTTAGCTTATTAACTACTTCACTGTTCTCCTGTATCATAGACAGGATCATACTCGCTACCGCCAGACGCTGCAGACGCTCTGTCAACGCTCTCACGATATCGATCATAATTTGAGTATTAACTACTCATCCTCTTCATTCTTGTGCATGAAAGGTGGTTAAGAGCACGTTTAACCATCCTGTAGTTTAGTAAGTAACACTGCACGATATTTCGCTGTGTATTGACTGATAAACTTTGTGTTTATCACAAGACTCCTGCTCGGACAGGGCGCCACTAGCGCCATCTGTTGTTTTGTTTTGTTTGTAAACAAACGCTCTCTTCTTAGTTGATATAAAATCGTAGCCCCTAATTTTACCCATTATCTACTGTAGTAAGTATCAATTTAACTGCCTTGTATGTAAGTAAAGCTTTGCATATTAATTTGCTAATAAACAATATTGTGTACTAACTAACCTGCCTACAAGAACGAACGCCGACGCCATTTTGTAAAAAATTTTTTTTTAGGGATTATACATATTAAATTCCAGCCAATTTTGTAGTAAATTTAAGTGCATTAATTTATCTTTTCCCCCTAGATATATTCTTGACTTTTTCTCCTCAGAGTGATTTTACTTTAAGCTAAGGGTGGTATTTGTACAAACTAACCTAGCCTAACCCAACCTGCCAAGCTTTTAACCTAATCCAAACCTAGCCTAGCCTATAGCCAGCCAATCTGTTGTTCTTATAAACTCTAGTAGAATATTGTATTTAGTATCCTACTGTAGCTATATATATCTGTAATTTTAGTTGTTGCTTGCACGATCTTGTAGTAACCTTTGACTGATACATTGTGTTTTGTTTTATCTAAAAAGAGTAGGCTACAGTGACACCAGGGCCATCTGTTGATACAGTATATTAACCCCTTGTGTACGGTCACACTTTATTTTTATATAATCTCTATTTGGTGAATTGTATATTTAGTTACATATTCTGTTATATATATATATATATTTGTTTAAGGTTAGGTTATCACACCTGGTAGCCTATTTCTGCGTATTTCAATTTTATTATTTTCGGTTAGGCTATTCAACGCTGGTAGCCTATTGGTGCGTATTTAAATTTTGTTTAAACTTTTGGTTAGGCTATCGCCCCTGGAAGCCTAATTCTGCGTATCTCAAATTTTTTGTTTTCGGTTAGGCTATCACCCCTGATAACCTATTGTTGTGTATTTCAACATTGTTTTCGGTTGAAGTGATTGAAGTGTTTTCTAAAGTGAGTGAAGTGTTTTAAAGTGAGTTAAGTGTTTTAAAGTGAGTTAAGTGTTTTAAAGTGAGTGAAGTGATCTGAAGAAACTGACTGTTACCGTGCCTCGCACTTGTACGAACTGCGCCAGTAGGTTTGGTGAGTCCATGTTTGTTACTGTCGATCTTCAAGTCTGCCGTCTCTGCCAGCAACAAGAGAATTTGACAGTGAAATTAGATGAAGCCTACAACAAGATCAACGTCCTCACCATGAAGCTGGAATCACTCCAAGAGTTTGTAACACTCAACGTTGGAGTACCACAAACTTCAATTGTCACCGCAACTCCAGCAGCCACCAACGCCCCAACGTCAACTGCCAACAATTCAACGCCTGCAGTAGCCATTTCATCTGATGGTTCCGATACTCAAGAAACAAATAGTAACTCTCTTCCCCCTCAAGACAACTTCCGTGTTGTTAGGAACAACGTTTGCCCCAAGACCAGGAAACCCATACCGATTACCGAGTGTCAAAACCGCTTCCAGATACTCGCAGACTCAGATGACGAAGCGGAAATAGAAGAAGTCCGGCTCGTGGGAGACTCGATGATACGTGGTCAGCTCACAGAGTTTTGCGCCAGAGCACCTAAGACCAGGAAGCGTTTTTGTATCCCTGGTGGTGGTGTGGACGACGTAGTTGCTGCAGTTGACGAAGTATCTAAGCTGGCCCCTGCTAATACAATGTACGTCATCCACGTTGGATCCAACGATGTACAGCGAACCCGGTCGGAAGATTTGCTTTTAAAGTACCAGCAGCTGATCAAGTCGTTTAAGGAGAAGTCATCAAGGATCATCGTCTCAGGAATCGTCCCCCGGCTTGGTGTAGAGAGCCGATTTTACAACATAGCCACCAGCACAAATCGTTGTCTAGCAAACCTCTGCAGGAAGGAAAACGTGGGATTCGTCGACACCTGGGACAATTTCTACTACGATGACTATTTGTTTTCGGACGATGGAGTTCATCTGAACCAGGTGGGAGCAGCACGTTTTGGGCGTCTTCTCAACGATGCGGTGAAGGATTTTCGGAGAAGAAATCGACTCAGCACAGGACAACCAGGAAGGAGGACCAAAGACAGCGAGGGCGGCATCCTGCGAAGGAATAAAATGCTAATCTGTCAAGAACCGCGAATTTGGATAAAGCTCCACCAACACGACCCAAATTCAAAACCGCTAGGGATAACGACCGAGGACCGATGTCAGCCATGAATGTAAATGTAGATCCGATCAGAACCAAACATTTGATTAAAGAACGTTCTGTGAGTTCTAAAATGGCAACTTTAAAGGTTTTCTATGCAAACGCTCGTAGCATACGCAATAAATTTTCAGATTTAGAGGAACTAGTGTTTACTGAAAATTATGATGTGATTGGTATAACAGAATCTTGGCTCAATACAGTAGATAGAGACTTTTTAGCAGAGTATTCACTTCCCGGTTATGTAATGTTTGAGAAAAGCCGAATAAATAAAAATGGAGGTGGCGTTTTATTTTATATCAAAGAAAGTCTTAACCCGACCCTCTTGTCAAAACCTCAAATTGTGAACGTCGACACATCTTTTGTGCTAATAAAGAATAATAAAGGTACAAAACTAATACTTGCATTAATATACAGACCTCCAGCTCAATCAGTGCAAACTGACCGAGAAATTTATGAACAAATTGCAGATGTAAGTAACTCACAAGATACCGTATTTTTTGGCGACTTTAATTTACCTGTGACCAAGTGGGGCGATACTCTTACTTCACACTCCGGACATGACTTGTATAAGAACTTGCAAGAGAGTTCGCTTTATCAATTTGTTCGAACACCGACCCGTGGTAATAACGTTCTTGACATTGTACTTGCAACAAAAGAAGAATTAATAGAGAATTTGAATGTTGGTGATGAATTCAGTAACAGCGACCATCGTACGATAACTTTCACTTTAAACTTGACTAGTAACGAACCAAATAGTAGCATCGAAAAGTCCCTAATTTCAAGAAAGCAAACTTTCATAAACTTAGAGCTATGTTTAAAGAAACTGACTGGAGCTTTTTAATTAACAATAACGACATAAATACATCTTGGAAGTTATTCGAAACCACTTACCTAAAAGCAGTGCAAGACTGCATACCATCGAAAATACGGCGTCCAGGCCATAATAATAAGCCCAAATGGTGGAATAAAGATATTTCAAACTGCCTGCTTGCTAAAAAATTTGCTAATGATAGATTAAAATCCTCACAATATGAAGAAGAATGGGTGAAATTTGTATAGCTATGACGCAAAGCCAAAAAGTTAATTAAGCAAAGTAAAAAGACCCTAGAGTTACATATTGCGAATCAAAGTAAAACAAATCCGAAAGAATTCTATAGTTATATCAGAAAGAAAAAAGTAGTTACTTCAACTGTTGGACGTTAGTCGATGAAAATGGAGAATACACCAAAGACGAAGTACAAATGAGTAATGCCCTCAATACCTTCTTTGCATCAGTTTTTACAACAGAAGACCTCAGTGATATCCCTACACCATCGCCGATTCAGATTGATAATTCAGATGTTCTAAGCAATATCACCGTTACAGAGAGAGAAGTATTGAATTGTTTAGATAAACTCAAGGTAAATAAAACGCCTGGGCCTGATACAATCTCGCCTACAGTTCTAAAGGAAGCTAAGGATGAGCTCTCCAAACCACTGACATTACTATTCAATAAATCCTTGCAGTCTGGAACTATGCCTGATCAGTGGAAGATAGCCAACGTAACACCGATATTCAAAAAAGGCAGCAAATCCCTACCCAGTAACTATCGTCCAATTAGCTTAACCTCAGTTGTATGTAAAATGCTAGAAACGGTCATAAGAGACAGACTCGTAAATCACTTAGAGGAAAATAACATACTTAACCCTTGTTTAGCGGCGAGCAACATAAGTCTAGTTAAATAAAGCTGGACTATGTGGCGGCGCTCGACATACCCCGAGTGGCAATTTCAGCACGTAATGTGGCTGAGAGAGAGAGACAAGTGGTGGCAGGAGACTAGCGAGCGTATGACTGCTCCAGACCACCGCGGCGAACCTACTGACACAAATCTCAGCTCCCTCCTCCCTCTCTCACTCGCTACATACTCAATTATGTACTGAAAGTACCGAATTACCTGCTTTTTGCACTCGCGTTGCACGGTTATTGCAAGAAAACTATCCATCAACAAGGATCGTTATGGTGTCATTCGAAAGCTCTGTTTATGCCCTTTCAGGGATAGGTACTTGTTTTACGTTCTGGGTCTTATTTAGGCATGAAATGATCACGTAACGCGCCCTATTTTGGCTAAAAACACCCCGCTGTGCGGTACACATAAATAAACCGCATAGGCCGCTCGTAAGGTGTTAAAAGATACTCAACACGGCTTTCGTAAAAAACGTTCCTGTTTAACAAACCTCTTAGACTTCTTCCACGATATCCTCAACCTCTACGATGAGAGTAAAGCTGTAGATATTATATACCTTGATTTTCAAAAGGCCTTTGACAAAGTTCCCCACAAACGTTTACTGCTAAAACTAAAAGCGCATGGAATACAAGACGGTGTGTTGAAATGGATAGAAAATTGGCTCAGCGACAGAAAGCAAAGAGTAGTCATAAACGGTAAGGCATCTAAATGGACCAATGTAAGTAGCGGGGTACCCCAGGGATCAGTACTAGGACCAATTCTCTTTCTAATTTACATCAACGACATAGATGAGGGTCTCACCTGTACAATCTCAAAATTTGCTGACGATACCAAAATTGCAAATAGCGTACTCTCAAAAGATCAAGTTGACGATATGCAACACAATCTAGATAAATTGTCACATTGGGCCCAAATTTGGCAAATGAGTTTCAATGCGGATAAATGTAAAGTACTACATATCGGATACCTAAATGAGAAAGCAAACTATTCGATGAATGGCACTCAGCTTAAGAATGTAAACAGAGAAACCGATCTGGGAGTAACAATATCGAGTAACCTAAAACCGAGTCAACAATGTTCAGAAGTTGTTAAGAAGGCAAACAAAATAATTGGCTTTATAGGCAGATCATTTGAGCATAAATCCAAAGACGTAATCCTAACCCTTTACAATTCCTTAGTCCGCCCTCTTCTGGAATACTGCGTTCAATCCTGGTGCCCTTATTACCAAAAAGACATAAACAAGCTAGAACGAGTTCAATGTAGAGTTACCAAAATGATACCTAGCCTAAAGAACAAACCATACGAAGAGCGTCTTAGAGAATTAAATCTATTTCCTTTAACCCAGTGCAGATTAAGAGGTGACTTAATTCAAGTGTTCAAAATCATCAAAGGCATCGACAATATGAACTGTAGTAAGTACTTCACTATCGACCAATCTAATTACACGCGGGGAAACGGTTGCAAAATTATTGGTAAATCTTTTAACTGACATGAATCTAAGAATTTCTTCTTCAATCGAGTTGTCAACTTGTGGAATGGGCTTCCCCGAGACGTTATAGGCTGCAGCACCGTTGATTCATTTAAATTCCGCCCAGACAAATATCTCGCATCAAACCCGCGACTGACTGCGTTTGTAAATGAATAACTTTATTTTATCCTCCCCTCAGTTACTAACCCATATGTCCCCTACTAACTTCCTAGTCCTGCCACGTTAGTGGCAGGGCAGTAGTTCCCTTTCCAATGTTCCCTTACCCACTCTAAACCACTGTTTGGACACTTGATCCTCAGTGTTTTGGAGGACAAGCAGCCTAGAAGGGTCACTAGACTTGTTGTTGCTTGATTTCCTTTGTACCTTTGTACTTTGTACCTTTGTACAGGTGTTTTTTAATGGTAGCATTAAGGAGGAACTGGGAACAGGTGGCCCCGAACAGAACTGCACGGAACCGGTAGACAATGTAAGGACTTGCAACATCCAAGGGATCAACGGGCCACAGAAACCTAGTAGCATTCCTATCCTTCTCACTCAACCCCACCATGAGAAATGCTTTCTCAATATCACTCACCCAGGCAAATTGATGGCATCTAAAGCGAAGAAGTACCTGGGTGAGGTCAGCCACTAGCGATGGACCTGTATGGAGACAGTCATTCAGACTGAACGCCTTCTCGTCCATCCTAGCCGAACAGTCAAACACTATCCGTACAGGCGTAGTAACACTATCCTTAGTAATACCATGGTGAGCTAAGTAGTGAATGGGATGACCAGCTTGAGTCCTGTTTTCTTCCCTTTCTATAAACCCCCCTTCTATCTGATTATCCAGAACCTTTGTATACTGTTGACAGTAGTTGGGATCCTTTATAAATTTACGCTGCAAGCCTCTCATTCTGCCCAGGGCTAACTTAAAGTTATCAGGTAATTTATCTATATTATCTCTCCACGGCAGTTCCACTATATACTGTCCCTGTGCTTCGGAATACTGTACCGTTTCAGAAAATCTGTTTAAGACTCTCTCCCACCCCTTACCAGTCTCATTCGGACTTATACCAATATGGTCCAAGTCCCATAGAGCTGTCAGATCCTTTTATTCTGGAGATTTACTGCCAATATCTTCCTGTATCTCCACTAAAGGGTCTACTGCTAACTTAAGAACAGTGACTAACTCTACATGGGTCTCTTCTATATCTGACTGATAAGTGCCACTCAGTGCATAACCATAAATTGTGGGTAACATAACTATACTTCCTTCCCTGACATAGCCTGAATGTACAAAGTGGTAATAAAAGTCCGCCCCCATCAGTAACCCTATCATATCTCCATCAGTGATACCTGGATCGGCTAATTTGTAACCCCGAGCCTTAATAGCATTTACCTATCTCTCTAAATCCTCTCCCTGGTTTGTATACTGGTAACTCCTCCACCACAACGGCCCTCAATTTACACACCCTTCTTCTGTGATGATAGGTTAACTCTACTATTTCATACTCAGTACTACCAAGTGAGCCAGTATATCCCTGGAGCCTTAGCTGTTCCTTACGGACCCTAACGTAATCAAGCTGCGATAAAGCAGAGCGCTAGATGAAGGTACGTTGCGAACATTGGTCCAACAAAGCTCTTACTCTACTGGTATGACCATTTCTGTCGGTCAAGGGAATCTGAATGGTAGGTAACAACACTGCATTGCGGCCCGAAGCCACAGCCATGGTCACTGTTGGTTCAGGGGCTACTGGTTGTCCAGTTTGTTCAAGGCGTGGCGTCGGACACAAATAATTAAAATGTTTCTGTTGGCAGAATCGGCACTGCCTAATTTTAGGGTTAGTACACCCCTGGCTGCCATGTTCTGACGACAGGCACCCGACGCACAATTTCTACTGCCTTGCTCTATTGGCCTTGGCGGGACTGTTCTTGTATTTTGCACACTTTGCCCAAAAATGTCCTGTCTTTAACCTTTTATTAGCGGCTCACCACATAAGTCGTATTTAATAAAGCTGGACTATGTGGCGGCGCTCGACATAGGTCGAGTGGCAATTTCAGCACGTAATGTTGCTGAGAGAGAGAGACAAGTGGTGGCAGGAGAGTAGCGAGCGTATGACTGCTCCAGACCACCGCGGCGAACATACTGACACGAATCCCAGCTCCCTCCTCCCTCTCTCACTCGCTATATAAGGAATTGTATCGGGAAAGTGGCTAATTACATGCTTTTTGCACTCGCGTTGCACGGTTATTGCAAGAAAACTAGCCATCATAAACGGATCGTTATGGTGTCATTCGAAAGCTCTGTTTATGCCCTTTCAGGGATAGGTACTTGTTTTACGTTCTGGGTCTTATTTAGGCATGAAAATGATCACGTAAACAGCCCTATTTTGGCTAAAAACACCCCGCTGGGCGGTACATATAAATAAACCGCATAGGCCGCTCGTAAGGTGTTAAACACAACTTACATCCATACTTCTGCTTGGTATCGGGTTTCTGATACACCGCATATGCTGCTGTGGCGGTCGCCCCAAACTGTTCTAGTGGATTATGTCTACTTTCTAGATTGCACACTTCAGTCTTAAACACACGAACATATTCATCCACATCCAGCCAGTTGTCTTTTAATTCACGCTTAATCACTTCAGAGAGTGCACTAGGAAGTTTATTATGCAACAGTACTGCACACATTTCACTTACTGTTACATCCATAGAGCGTAATGGCTCTAACGCACACTCAAATGATGCGGAAAAATCTTTCAGAGCACTGACCTCCTGGCTAGGATGCGGGAGATTACACAGTTTCGCTATGTGAGCTGCTTTGATGCGATCCTTTTGACCATAACTGTTTTTCAGTATAGTGACCGCTGGTTCATAACTTGCAGTGACCTAACTAAACCCACCAACAATTTGTAGAGCCTTACCACTAAGTTGTCCCTTTAGATACGTAAATTTCTGAATGTCAGTTAAGTCTGTTTGGGAGTGAACACTACAATCAAAGAGCTCCCAGAAACCCACCCACTGTGATGGATCCCCGTCAAAAACTGGCAACTTCAGGGAGGGTAGCTTAATACCCTTCTGTTTCCTACTTGCTGCGCTATCATGAGATCTACCAGTAGTGGTTGTCTGTAGAGCACTATCTAACTCAGCTAACTGACTGTTTACTTGATTAACATACTGCAGATCTTTCACCATCTCCTCCTCTAACTGATCATCTGAATATAAGCTATACAACTCTACGGTATACGACTCAATATCAGCTAGGGCCTTTTCTAAAGTGATTTTCACACCCTTTACATCATGCAGTGTAGCAGCATGTTCAATAAATTCAGACAGATTAGAGGTAAGCTTAGTAATCCCTCCCTTTTTGGCGGCCCTGAACCGCCGCAATGACTTTATATTCTCCTCCATTCTTAAAAAATGTACGGTAACTATAGCTTAAGGAACAACAAAACTAATCGTCACTGTAGGCTAACCTAGCGGCTCGCTTGGTGTAGTGACTAGCGTCTCAGACTTCCACCCAGAAGGCCCGGGTTCGCGCCCACGCTCGGCGCATTAAAGATTTTTCACAAGCACTGAGTCGTTACCATCCCTCATGAGCAAAGGGATGGGGTAGTAGTACAGGACCCCAATGGAAATACGCCAAATCGGCCTTATTGAGCTATCCTTAGCTAGCTTAGCATGCGCTAGCTTTAAGAACTATTATTATTATTATTATTATTCTAATCTATTCTAAGCCTAGGCTAACCTACTTACATTGATGACGACAGCAACCAAGCAAAGTGAAGCATGCAGATCACGTGCCCCCTGTGAGTTTACAAATGATCAAAGAAATGAAAATTTACCCTATGTCATATTACTCTACTTTACAATATTTACTTTACTATATTAAATTTTAACAAATTACAAAGTTAATGCCTGAAAAAGAAAGGAAAAGAAAGAGAAAGAAGGATCACGACTCCTCTGAAGGAGGAACAGCCGCAGCCGTCGTCATAGTCTTTAGATCTAGCCTATTGCGTCGACTGCTCCTCCTCGGCCTTGTCCTTCTCCTCAAAGAAGGCACGCGCTCTGTCTAATAGCCTATCTAACACCTTCCGGCCCCTGGCACATCTAACCCAGGCTGAGGTCTGCCTGACAGTGTCCACCCTTGCCCCTGGTCTATAGATCTGTTTAACAAAAAAAGAAGGGCACTGCACTGGACGATCCAGCGGAAAATCCCGTACATAGGAATGGCCGAAGAGGGCCACCTTTCTCAAGGGCACAGGGTAACGACCGGACGATGGCACAAACTCTTGGCCAACGCCCCCTGCCCTTGCAGGTTTCCCCGGTGCACCCCTCGGCATATGCCCACTGGATCGCCCAGCTCTACACAAAGGCAGACAAGTCAGGCCTAATACCCCCCAATTCTTATCAATATATAACAGATGGCCCAGTATCCTGGTCATGCCACCAATTATATCTTGATTATTATTCCTAGGGGGTAGAGGAGAAACGGATATAAATTAAATAATTAAACCTGGAAAGATGAATTGGCCTAGGCTATAAAAATGATATCGGGTCGGCGTTTGACTTACTTGTAAACATGTATGTGTAGGTTATCTGTGGTAGTCCCAGTAATATCCATGAAGTACTTCTAGTATTAAAGGAACTTAGCTGTGATACAAAGAGTGTAGCTTAGGTGATGGACATGCCGGTAGGTGAATATCAGGGAAGTTCTGCTGTTATGTGGCAGCAGCTGACGGTTTGTTGTTAGCGGGGTGAAGTCTGTGTGAAGTGTGTCTGAGATTCCCTTTTATCGGGACAATATAAAATATATTTAAGGGTTCTATATCGTCCCCCGTGATTAAATAATAAGGGAAAATATACTAAGATATAATCGGTGCAACCACAGTAATATTTATCCACAAAGATAAATAAAGTAATGCGTATAAACAAAAAGAAACCAGCTGTCGTGAACCCGGGAAATTCAAACTACGGTATAATTATATACCAGCTAGGATTCACAACAACTCCTTTAGCAGGTGATCTTGGATTCACATCAGTAGTATATGGGTAAAGAGTTTGCATGGCATACTGAGCAGTGTTATACCAAGGTAGTTATTGCAGTCCTGTCGGTCCCATTTCCCTTCCCAGATAGGGGTGACCAGACCCCTTTTCCAGTCAAGAGGAATGTTTCCTGTCTGTCATACAGCACTCAAGACAGCATGTAACCCATTGACCATGGACTCACCCCCAGCTTTCAGTAGTTCTCCAGGAATGCCTAAAATACCAGGAGCCTTCCCTCACTTCAGCTTAGCCAAAGCCTCCCATCAGCAATGAAGAGAGGGTCTTCACTAATTGGTGGATCAGGTACTGGTGGTTGGATGTCCACTGGATGAAGCTGTTCAATGGGGGACTGGCCATATACAACTGCTCAAAGTACTTAGCCCAGCAGGTTCTTCATTCATCATCACACAATGCAAGTTGGCCTTCCGCCATCCGAACTTAACTAATTTGGGTGGTAGACTTTAAACATGTTTCTTCAAGACTCGGAAATTAGCCCGAAGGTTATTTGCAGATATATGCTCCTCGACCTCCTCAGCAATTCCCCTGACATATTTCTCTTTGTTTCTCCTCAGGGAAGTTCTCGGTCCACGAGATAGGACCCTGTGCTTACCCAGATCTCCATCCAAGGTGGCAACACAACTTTTGTTCTATTAGACCCAGTGTCTCACACGATAGGAAACATATCCTTGATCTTGGTTTGACTCCAATGTAGGCCTATTCATTAGTTGCCCACAGGGTTCAACGTTTAAAGTTATCCCACAATTCTACAGGGTCCACCTGGGAGCCAAGCATTTCAATCCAGTTTAAGACTGCCACTACATACTTCCATGCACATTCTTATCCTTGAGCGTCTCAAGATGAAACCCTGGGGGATAAAAGATTGTGATTTTCCTGTTTTTAAATCGTAGCACCAGTGTAGTAGCAACAAGCCTGTGGTCGGTACCAAAGAACTCAGCACTCCTAAAGACCCTGCAGTTCTGGAGGATCGTCCAACGAGTGCTTACAAGTATGTATATGGTTATTCCCATGGGAAGAGCCTATATATATTATTGCAAACACTGTGTTAAGTTAATTCCTTACATTTTCCAATTGGTTGTATAATGATAATCCATAATTTCATCAAATATATTTATTGAATAAATTTATACGAAAATTATTTTGAAAAACAATTGACGTTATCCTAATAATGAATGAAGTTCATATAGGTAGCAAATATAAATCAAAGGACTACATGAGAGGAATAGGCTTTTACTTTGCCTTCATAGATTATCAAATGCCAGACATTTTAATCCACGAGAGGGTGTCCACGAACGAATTGCCTCCATGCACCCGTCAGCCACTCCCGCCTAACACAAATTTCACTCGTATACCTGTCAACACCATCCCTCCACCTCACTCTCGATCTGTCTCTTTGACCTTCTACATCATTCTCATACAATCTTCAATGCTTTGTCTCGCTCACCAAATGCTCTACACGCCAACCATCTCAAGGTGTTCCTCTTCACACCCTCCAGCATATCCGCATCCCCACCACAATATTCACATACATCATCATTCGACTGTGTATCTCTCCATGTGACTCCACAAGCACTTCTCAAGTAACTAATTTCCACCACTTTCACTCTTGATTTTTGTCTTACCAACATCATCCATGCTTCACTCCCATATGTCAATGTTGGGATTACCACACTATTATGTAGTGACTTATATATTTCCATGCTAACCACCTTTTTCCTAGTCACTGCTTTCAGCATTCTTACAACAATATATCTTCTTCCACACTTCATCTTCTATGCTCCTATCTTTACTCATCACACTGCCCATACACACTGAACACGCTTTGACTTCATCCCTCTCAAAGATCATTATCTAACTCTTCACCACATTGACCTTCATGTTCCGTTCCTAACCCACTTTGCCAGCACACAAGCATTCAGAAGTACCAATCACTCATCAGCTCCCGAAATCAATGGCTTCACCTCAGATGTTATACTTCCGGACAAGGTCTCTTCACATCAACATCTTGGATAAATACCTTTCAGGTTTGTCATTTAAAATGGTTCAGAGACATTTATGTACTCTCTCTAACAAACTTCCTCCATGCATTCATGTAATTTGCTAATTCTTTTACTTCAGCCATTCCCTTGTCATGCTTTGATACACATTCTGACGCCATCTTCTTCCATGCCTTCTTTCTTCCACTTCACTGACATAGATCCTTTTAAATATTATTTCTTCAGGCATTCTTGTCATGTGACTGTACCATCTGAGAACGCTTCTTCAACCTTTTGCTCTACTGACTTCCTAACTCCACATGCCTCCCATATTACTTCTTACTGTTGTCTATTCTTCGAACTCCACACGCATTTCTTAGCAAATCCATTTCAACTGCTCCTACTCGGACTTTTCATTATTATACCATACCAGAGTTTCACATCCATACACCAATGTCGGCACCAAAAATCCTCTCACTGCTTCCATACTCAAGTTTCTGCTCCTAAATTACAAGGCTTTCATTGCTCCAGCTACCTTTTTTCCTTATGCTACTCTGTTTTCTACTTCTCTTGTACATTTTCCCCTTTACTCAATCATGGCTTCCAGATACATAACATGCTTCTACTAGTTCAAGCTGTTCTCCATTAGTCCTTACATTACACACAGTGTCTCCTTCTCTTTCTACTGCCATTACTTTGTTATTATTAACATTTAATTTCAGACCTTGTCTTTCACATGCTTCCACAAATATTTCCACCATCTGGCACAGGTCATTCTTGCCCTCGGCATATAACACTGTGTCATCTGTATACAACACATTAGTGACAGTCATTCTGTTCCCACCACTCACCATCTTTACTCCCTCTCTTCTTGCTCAGTCCTTTACTTCTCTCATTATTCCATCCATGTAGATATGAAACAACCAGGGCGACATCACACATCCCTGTCTCACTCTGACATGCACACAAAGCTATTCACTTAGTGCGCCAATTATTCTTATACGTGCTTCACTACCATCATAAAAACTCTTCACAGCATTCTACAATTTGTCTTTTACATCATACAGCTCTAAATCTCTCCATAATCCTTCTCTATTAATTTTGGCATATGCTTTCTCGAGATCCATACATGCCATGTTTACCTTCTTATGTTTTTCACATACCTTCTTTATAATCTGCTAAAATCTGATCCACACATTTTCTTCCAGTTCAAAATCCACCCTGTTCATCACTCACTTTTCCATCAGTATTTTTGTTCACTCTGTCAATCACTATTCTCGCATATACCTTACCAACCACACTCAGCAGACTAATGCCTGTGTAACACTTTATACAGCGGGACTATCATTCCCCTCTTCCAGTCCACTGGCACCACTCCATTTGTCCAAGCTTTTGAACATAGTTTCTACAGCCAATCCATTGATACTTCACCTCTATTCCTTATCATTGCATACTGTATTTCATCTACACAAGCAGCTTTTCCATTTTTCAACTTCTTCACTGCATTCACTATTTCTACTCTAGATATGTTCCCTCTTTCTACATGTCTCTGATGTGACTCATCAAACAGACCTCTATCATTGACAACTGTTCTGTTTCCATTTCCACTAATTAGCCATTCAAAATATTCCTTCCATCTATCCCTTTTTTGCTATTCATCAGAAACTTATATTATATTCAATGAACTTAAAATGCAATTCTTATTACATATTATAGATAATGTTTCTCGGTCCAGGTCGAAATAATTTCAAACTAAAAGAGGTTGAATATCTATGATTACACAGTATAAGCTTGTACTTTGGAACTGTCAATTCCCATTACAATCTATCTGTGTAGGCGCTATTCAAAGTTTGACTTAACCCGACTTTCGTTTCAAGTCGCAATAATTTTGAACTAAAAGAACTTTGCATTGGATAATGTATGTTATTATTCATTCATTGAAAAATTCTGTATAGTTAATGGTTCCCTCAAAAAGTCTTAGGAAATTACCAAACACAGTTAACTACTTCTTACCTAGCTAACAGATCCTAACGCTAGTACTAACTAATAGCTTTCGCTTTGATAACCAATTGAAAGCTAGCATTCAACTCAATATATGTTATATTACATCATTTAAGTTGTCTTCATAATATATCATGTATTTTTATTATCTCTTTGCCCAATAAGGTATATAAATTGTAAAAGGGGGCGACCCGGTACTCTAGTCAAGCATCTCGTCTTTCTTAGTGAAAATTTGAGAGCCCTGCAAGGTCCCTTATAAAATTATTTATTCGTGTATTTTCTCTTTCTTCTTCTTTTTCGCCTTTCATCACCTTAATGCTATACTCGTCCTTTTCTTCCACCAACTGGTTATGGCTGTGGATGGCTTGTGATGTGGTGTGAAGGAGGGCTATGTGAGTGCAGGCTTTCGGATACTGGAGGTACAAAGTACAAAGGAAGTACAAAGGAAATCAAGCAACAACAGGTCTAGTGACCCTTCTAGGTAGCTTGTCCTCCAAAACACTGAGGATCAAGTGTCCAAACAGTGGTTTAGAGTGGGTAAGGGAACATTGGAAAGGGAACTACTGCCCTGCCACTAACGTGGCAGGACTAGGAAGTTAGTAGGGGACATATGGGTTAGTAACTGAGGGGAGGATAAAGTTATTCATTTACAAACGCAGTCAGTCGCGGGTTTGATGCGAGATATTTGTCTAGGCGGAATTTAAATGAATCAACGGTGCTGCAGTCTATAACGTCTCGGGGAAGCCCATTCCACAAGTTGACAACTCGATTGAAGAAGAAATTCTTAGATTCGTGCGAGTTAAAAGATTTACCAATAATTTTGCAACTGTTTCCCCGCGTGTAATTAGATTGGTCGATAGTGAAGTACTTACTACAGTTCATATTGTCGATGCCTTTGATGATTTTGAACACTTGAATTAAGTCGCCTCTTAATCTGCGCTGGGTTAAAGGAAATAGATTTAATTCTCTAAGACGCTCTTCGTATGGTTTGTTCTTTAGGCTAGGTATCATTTTGGTAACTCTACGTTGAACTCGTTCTAGCTTGTTTATATCTTTTTGGTAATAAGGGCACCAGGATTGAACGCAGTATTCCAGAAGAGGGCGGACTAAGGAATTGTAAAGGGTTAGGATAACTTCTTTGGATTTATGCTCAAATGACCTGCCTATAAAGCCAATTATTTTGTTTGCCTTCTTAACAACTTCTGAACATTGTTGACTCGGTTTTAGGTTACTCGATATTGTTACTCCCAGATCAGTTTCTCTGTTTACATTCTTAAGCTGAGTGCCATTCATCGAATAGTTTGCTTTCTCATTTAGGTATCCGACATGTAGTACTTTACATTTATCCGCATTGAAACTCATTTGCCAAATTTGGGCCCAACATGACAATTTATCTAGATTGTGTTGCATATCGTCAACTTGTTCTTTTGAGAGTACGCTATTTGCAATTTTTGTATCGTCAGCAAATTTTGAGATTGTGCAGGTGAGACCCTCATCTATGTCGTTGATGTAAATTAGAAAGAGAATTGGTCCTAGTACCGATCCTGGGGTACCCCGCTACTTACATTGGTCCATTTAGATGCCTTACCGTTTATGACTACCCTTTGCTTTCTGTTGCTGAGCCAATTTTCTATCCATTTCAACACACCGTCTTGTATTCCATGCGCTTTTAGTTTTAGCAGTAAACGTTTGTGGGGAACTTTGTCAAAGGCCTTTTGAAAATCAAGGTATATAATATCTACAGCTTTACTCTCATCGTAGAGGTTGAGGATATCGTGGAAGAAGTCTAAGAGGTTTGTTAAACAGGAACATTTTTTACGAAAGCCGTGTTGAGTATCTTTAAGTATGTTATTTTCCTCTAAGTGATTTACGAGTCTGTCTCGTATGACCGTTTCTAGCATTTTACATACAACTGAGGTTAAGCTAATTGGACGATAGTTACTGGGTAGGGATTTGCTGCCTTTTTTGAATATCGGTGTTACGTTGGCTAGCTTCCACTGATCAGGCATAGTTCCAGACTGCAAGGATTTATTGAATAGTAATGTCAGTGGTTTGGAGAGCTCATTCTTTGCTTCCTTTAGAACTCTAGGCGAGATTGTATCAGGTCCTGGCGTTTTATTTACCTTGAGTTTATCTAAACAATTCAATACTTCTCTCTCTGTAACGGTGATATTGCTTAGAACATCTGAATTATGGGTGGATGGGAATGAAGGCAGGTTTGCTAACATTCTCCTTTGTTGCGAATATGGCTGTATCCCAGTCACAATTCCTCCATGGTGGTTGAAGAGGAAAGGAGGTTGGGTAGGAGTGCCACTTGAGAGATATGTTCTTGACTGTTCCGTGCCACTGAGGCCACGCCCTCCTACTTATATACCCGCTCCTCAAGCCGGGCGGCTCGCTGATTGTTTGAGCCGGCTGGGTGAGTGTACAGGTAGCTGCGTGGCAGTTTTGATCCTGTCACTTCCCCTCTTCATGTTTTATTTCACTCCAATGGCAATGTATTTACCACATTTAAAAGTGGCTGACGGGAGTATGGGGCTGGTGCTATGGTAATAGGATGCTTTTTTCCGGGATATATAGTGTGGGAGATAAATGTGAGTGAGTTAGAAGTTAGTCGATCTCCATACTTATTAATTTGAATGTCGGCAGGATTAAAGCCGGGCCGCTCATTGGCTGCCGCTCGAGGAAGGTTTTGGGGATATCCTTGACACTTATTTTTAGTATTTTCTTGGGCAAATGCTAATCGGTGATTGGTCCCCACCATTGGTACTTCAGATATTATAATATAATTTATATAATATTCATATACTATGTATAATTTAATGAAAAATATAATATCATATTAAATATGTAAAAATATAAATCAGTCAATCAATGGCGACATGCGCTGTGAAGGCGTGTAACCGCACTCACCTTCCGACACCACTCCGGGGGATCCTCCTGGGAGAGACTCCAGGCACCTGCCTGGCATATATCAACTGTACTATCGCATGATTGGCCGTCTTGCCTCAGCCCTGAGTTCCGTGGTCTTCCCCTAGGCCTCCTCTACTCATGGTTGTCTTTTGTAGAGACCACCTGGTGAGCAAAGTCTGCTTCAGGGAGGGGACCCAAATGCCCATATAACCAAAGTTGGTCTTCACGGAGCATGCAACTAATATAATTTGAATCAGTTTCATGGAGTAGTCACTGATTAGAGACGTAATCATACCAGCGATAGCGCATGATACTGCAAAGACAAATAGTACCAAAGGAATTGATGCGTCTCTTTAACTCGCTGTTAAGTGTCCATGTCTCACTTCCATATAATAAGACAGGGAGCACCAGCGAATTAAAGAGCCTCAACTTTCTTCTGTCTGCACAGGTATCGACAACACACCCGTCTCTCACCAGGAGTTCACAGGGAAGAAGGAGGATTGTCCCCCACCACACTTGACACCACTCTCTGTTCCTGTATAAAATCCAGACACCAGGTCAACAATTACCGTGGGAATCCCGCATAACCGTATTAGCTACCAGAGCATCTCTCGGTGCACCACGTCAAATACCTTCTTGAGATCAACATTGATTGAAAGAAGCTCTTTTTGAAACTCAAGTCGGCATTCCATGAGTGCCCGGGGCCCAAGAATCTGGAAAACTGTTGACTTCTCAGGTTTATGCTCCTTTAGCAGGTGGCCTCGGATTCGCACCAGCAAAACATTAGCAAAATCCTTGCCTGGCACACTGAGCAGTGTAATACCAGGGTAGTTATTGTACCCTTGTCGGTCCCATTTTTTTTATAGATAAGGATGACCAGACCCCTTCTCCAGTCAAAATGAATGGTACCTGTCTGCCATACAGCAGTCCGGACTGCATGTAGCCCATGGACCATGGACTCCCAGATTTCAGCAGTTCTCCAGGATTGCCACAAATACCAGGAACCTTCCCACTCTTCAGTTTACCCATGGCTTCCCTTACCTCAGCAAGCGAGGAAGGGTCTTCATTAATTGGTAGTTGGACATCCACTGGAAGAAGCTGTCTGTTGGTAGCAATGGCCATGTACAACTGCTCAAAATGCTTAGCCCAGCGGGTTCTGCACTCATCATTACTAGATGCGAGTTGGCCATCTGCCATCCGAATTGAACTAGCTTGGGGGGTAGGCTTAGAGCAGATTCTCTTCAGGGCTCAGTAAGCAGGTCAAAGGTCATTTGTAGAGAAATGGCGCTCGACCTCCTCAGTGATTCCCCTGAAATGCCTCTCTTTTTTTCTCCTTAGTTCTCCATCTGGCAACACGACTCTCTTCTATTATGCCCAGCATCTCACCCAATAGGATACCTCTCCTTGACCCTGGTTTGACACAAATCCATTCATCACCTGCTAAACAGGGCTCCACGTTTAAAGTTTTCCCACAATTCTACAGGGTCCTCCTTCCAAGTGATTCAAACCGGTTTGAAACTGCCACTGCATACTCCATTGCCCACCCCTCATCTTTGAGCCTCTCAAGATGAAACCTTGGGGGATAACATTTGGAGATTTTTTCTGGTTTTGAGTCGTAGCTTCAGTGTAGCAACAACAAGTCTGTGGTTGGTAGCAAAGAACTTTGCACTCCTAAAGACTCTGCAGTTATGGAGGGTCCTCCGAGTGCTTATGAGTATGTGGTTGATCTCCTTGGCCACACTACCAACATTGGAGTACCAAGTTCAGCGGTGTAGATCTGGTCTCAGAAACCAGGACCCCGCAATCCTCAGCTTCCTGGACCGTGCGAAGTTCAGGAAGAGTGAACTGTTGACATTCCTGGTGCCAGAACCATGAAGACCAACACATACCTCGTACCCTATAGCCTATGTGCTAGCAACTGCATTGAAGTCCCCAAGGACAACGAGTGGGTGGCACTATTCAACAATAGAGTCGAGCTGGGTGTAGAATATTTTTGTTTTCTCTTCTAAATTACTCATCTTGGTAGGAGCAAACACTGTAACAAGAGCAATTAACCCCATCCTATGCTTCATCCTCTCCAGCAGTAGATGCTCGTCAACAAGTGTAACCCCCACAACTCTGAGAACCAGGGCAGAAGAGATCGCAACAGCAGCCCCCCTTTGGCGAGCACCATTGCCACAGCCAGACCAGTAGTATGTGTAACCACTGCAAATGATCTAACCGTTGTCAGGCCGCCTCACCTCAGAAAGGGCCACTCTGTCGATCTCCAGCTTCCGCAGCTCCCCAGATAGTGGAGGTAGTCGGTCATCATCTGAAAGGATTCCAAGCTCTAACCCATACCTCTCCAAAAGTAAGGGGGGTATGTTATTCTGGGTTTTCCTTCCCTAGAAGAGGTTGTCTGCCAAGACTATCGAGTCCCGTCCACCCGACAGTAGGGAAAGTAGTACAGGAAAATAGACAAACAGAAATGGCTAAGGTTGGGTAGAGGATGCCAAACCTCACTCTGGACAGGACAAGCCCCTCACTCTGGACAGGGCCAGCCCTCACTACATTATATAATAATATGATATTATAATAAAACAATAAACTAACAATATATATTAATGCGTTTGGCAAAGAAAACATGATGAATATTTAGCACAATTGAAACCAATAATAAAGTCAATAAAAGCAAATATTACATACCACATTGGATAATAATATGGACATGAATACTATTCACAATGAATGATATGCTATATATAATATATAGAATGAATATAACCACACACACATCAAAATTATAAGTATTGACGTCCTTTTAAATATGCTCACAGGGTGGCATGGACCATTGCACATGTCCTCGTCATAACACAGTCGCATCACATTCCTACCGTCGTCGTCTGCCACCATAGCACTGTCTTCCCAGGTCTTACTCATCCGTAGTTGGCAGTCGTGACACTCGTCATGGTGCCATCATGGCGCCGACATATACCCTCTTATTACCTTCCTTATACCATTGTCCCACGGTCCTTTGGCACAAAAGTAAAGCTAATGTTCTGAAAATTCACGCCGCTTTTGTGTCATGGCCCCTCACGATAGTTGCCATGCATGTGTGAAGTACCCTTTATGTTCTTATGTGTGAGTATGTGTCTGAGGCGGCACCAGTGTGTCTGAAAAAGTTTCTGTGTTAGTAAACATAAAACTTTGCTTTAGCCACAATGTAATATTCAGTGATATCACAACCTTGAAAGTTTATCTTTTCTAAATACTTAAAGATTGTCTGTAATGATAAACATATGATAAAAATATAATATGTGATAACATTAAATGGGTCATAATATGGTCTGTGGATTCCTACAAAATATTACCATTCTGTTTAAGTATGCTTGCATTTTTAGTGATTGAATGTCCTTTAAACGGTTGCCAAAGGAAAAACGCATGCTAAATATATCGATTCTCTCCAAGACAACTGTATTTGATTATTGCCAATTGTTCACAACTAAATGTTCAAGTTTCCAATTCACACATAATAAGAACAAATCATATAAATGTCAATTTAGAAGTATCCTGACCAGGATTTGAACCCACTCACTCCAGGTATATTTTGAAGAGTCGGGCACCATAACCATTCGGCCATGTGCGGATATAAGGAAAGCAACCTTAGTTCTTATTTGAAGAACCTGGTTATAGTCTCTCGGAGGAATATGCCTTCGAACACGTGGTGAGTTTTTTTAGATTTCAACCATGACTATTTTACACTTCCTCCCAGCCAACTCGGTTAAGTGATACGATTTAAATCGTCCTGGCACTATTATCGAACCTCTCTGAATGACAAATGTCTAATGATAAAGTACAATAGGTTGGGAGAGAAGTATCTCGACCAGGATTCGAACCCACTCACTCCAGGTATATTTTTGAGAGTCGGGCACAGTAACCACTCGGCCATGAGTGGATATATGGAAAGCAACCTTAGTTCTTATTTGAAGAGCCAGGTTATAGTCTCGTGGAGGACTATGCCGTTGAACACGTGGTGAGTTTGTTAGACTCCAACCATGATTACTTAAAACTCCTCCCCCCCCCCCCGCCAACTCGGTTAAGTGATACCTGGAGCGAGTGGGTTCGAATCCTGGCCAGAATACGTCTCTCCCAACCTGTCTTACATTATAATTAGATCAATATAGGACATGAGTGGCTTGTATGCATATGTAAGTAATGCTATCAAATTCGCTTCCTGCAGGGTGGTTCCAGCCCAAGCATCAACATTCTTTTGACATCTTGGTATCCACCGTCAGAGAGATCCAAATACACCACCATCATTTTTGCAGGTTAGTGACTAGCTTTGAGTTATTAATGGAAAATATACATAAGAAAGGTTGTTCATACACGTTCTGAGTGTTAAAAGCAACATTTATGTGAACACTCTCATTGTTGTGTCTGCTATTGTTGATATAATAGATGTTGACAATCTATCTATCTATCTATTGCCTGACGCCGTGATCCCCGAAGGGGTGGCCACGAACGAACCGCCCCCATGCACCTCTGTCCCAAGTCAGTCGACGCCCCTCCCCCCAACCAGCACCACCTTCATTAATGTACTTCCTCACTCCATCCTTCCACCTCTCATTCGGTCTACCTCTCCATCTCTGTCCCTCCTCCTCGCTCTCGTACACCCACTTAGTCATTCTCTCACTTTCCATACGTTCCATATGGCCGAACCATCTCAAGTTGTTCCTTTTCACACTTTCCAGCACATCTACCTCCACACCACACCTTCTTACTTCCTCATTAGTCTGTCTATCCCTCCATGTAACTCCGCACGCACTCCTTAAGTAATTAATTTCCACTGCTCTCACTCTTGGTCTGAGTCTCTCAACCATCGTCCATGCTTCGCTTCCGTAAGTCAGTGACGGGATTACTACACTGTCATGCAAGAACTTCTTCACTTCCATACTGACCACCCTATTTCTTGTTACTGCTTTTAGCGTTCCTACAACCCTCTTCCCCTGTTGTACCCTCTCCCGCACTTCTTCATTCATAGTCCCATCTTTACTCAACACACTGCCCAGATACTTAAAAGAGTTGACGATCTCCATAGCCTGACCGTTCAGCTTCACCTCACACTCTGTGACTTCACCCCTTTCGAAGACCATAACCTTGCTCTTCCCCGTATTTACCTTCAAATTCCGTTTTTCGCACACTGTTCCAAACTCATTTACCAGACCCTGCAACTCCCATTCATTATCACTCATCAGAACTGTATCATCCGCAAACAGCAGTATAGATAGCTTCCACTTTGGTGACTTTAATTTACCTGTGACCAAGTGGGGCGATACTCTTACTTCACACTCCGGACATGACTTGTATACGAACTTGCAAGAGAGTTCGCTTTATCAATTTGTTGGAACGCCGACCCGTGGTAATAACGTTCTTGACATTGTACTTGCAACAAAAGAAGAATTAATAGAGAATTTGAATGTTGGTGATGAATTCAGTAACAGCGACCATTGTACGATAACTTTCACTTTAAAGTTTACTAGTAACGAACCATATAGTAGCATCGAAAAAGTCCCTAATTTCAAGAAAGCAAACTTCCATAAACTTAGAGCTATGTTTAAAGAAACTGACTGGAGCTTTTTAATTCACAATAACGACATAAATACATCTTGGAAGTTATTCAAAGCCACTTACCTAAAAGCAGTGCAAGACTGCATACCATCGAAAACTCGGCGTCCAGGCCATAATAATAAGCCCAAATGGTGGAATAAAGATATTTCAAACTGCCTGCTTGCTAAAAAATTTGCTAATGATAGATTAAAATCCTCACAAAATGACGAAGAACGGCTGAAATTTGTAGAGCTACGACGCAAAGCCAAAAAGTTAATTAAGCAAAGTAAAAAGACCTTAGAGTTACATATTGCGAATCAAAGTAAAACAAACCCGAAAGAATTCTATAGTTTATATCAGAAAGAAAAAAGTCGTTACTTCAACTGTTGGACCGTTAGTCGATGAAAATGGAGAATACACCAAAGACGAAGAACAAATGAGTAATGCCCTCAATACCTTCTTTGCATCAGTTTTTACAACAGAAGACCTCAGTGATATCCCTACACCATCGCCGATTCAGATTGATAATTCAGATGTTCTAAGCAATATCACCGTTACAGAGAGAGAAGTATTGAATTGTTTAGATAAACTCAAGGTAAATAAACGCCTGGACCTGATACAATCTCGCCTAGAGTTCTAAAGGAAGCTAAGGATGAGCTCTCTAAACCACTGACATTACTATTCAATAAATCCTTGCAGTCTGGAACTATGCCCGATCAGTGGAAGCTAGCCAATGTAACACCGATATTCAAAAAAGGCAGCAAATCCCTACCCAGTAACTATCGTCCAATTAGCTTAACCTCAGTTGTATGTAAAATGCTAGAAACGGTCATACGAGACAGACTCGTAAATCACTTAGAGGAAAATAACATACTTAAAGATACTCAACACGGCTTTCGTAAAAAACGTTCCTGTTTAACAAACCTCTTAGACTTCTTCCACGATATCCTCAACCTCTACGATGAGAGTAAAGCTGTAGATATTATATACCTTGATTTTCAAAAGGCCTTTGACAAAGTTCCCCACAAACGTTTACTGCTAAAACTAAAAGCGCATGGAATACAAGACGGTGTGTTGAAATGGATAGAAAATTGGCTCAGCGACAGAAAGCAAAGAGTAGTCATAAACGGTAAGGCATCAAAATGGACCAATGTAAGTAGCGGGGTACCCCAGGGATCGGTACTAGGACCAATTCTCTTTCTAATTTACATCAACGACATAGATGAGGGTCTCACCTGTACAATCTCAAAATTTGCTGACGATACAAAAATTGCAAATAGCGTACTCTCAAAAGAACAAGTTGACGATATGCAACACAATCTAGATAAATTGTCATGTTGGGCCCAAATTTGGCAAATGAGTTTCAATGCGGATAAATGTAAAGTACTACATATCGGATACCTAAATGAGAAAGCAAACTATTCGATGAATGGCACTCAGCTTAAGAATGTAAACAGAGAAACCGATCTGGGAGTAACAATATCGAGTAACCTAAAACCGAGTCAACAATGTTCAGAAGTTGTTAAGAAGGCAAACAAAATAATTGGCTTTATAGGCAGGTCATTTGAGCATAAATCCAAAGAAGTTATCCTAACCCTTTACAATTCATTAGTCCGCCCTCTTCTGGAATACTGCGTTCAATCCTGGTGCCCTTATTACCAAAAAGATATAAACAAGCTAGAACGAGTTCAACGTAGAGTTACCAAAATGATACCTAGCCTAAAGAACAAACCATACGAAGAGCGTCTTAGAGAATTAAATCTATTTCCTTTAACCAAGCGCAGATTAAGAGGTGACTTAATTCAAGTGTTCAAAATCATCAAAGGCATCGACAATATGAACTGTAGTAAGTACTTCACTATCGACCAATCTAATTACACGCGGGGAAACGGTTGCAAAATTATTGGTAAATCTTTTAACTCACACGAATCTAAGAATTTCTTCTTCAATCGAGTTGTCAACTTGTGGAATGGGCTTCCCCGAAACGTTATAGACTGCATCACCGTTGATTCATTTAAACTCCGCCTAGACAAATATCTCGCATCAAACCCGCGACTGACTGCGTTTGTAAATGAATAACTTTATTTATCCCCCCCTCAGTTACTAACCCATCTGTCCCCTACTAACTTCCTAATCCTGCCACGGACATTAGTTCCAGGGCAGTAATTCCCTTTCCAATGTTCCCTTACCCACTCTAAACCACTGTTTGGACACTTGATCCTCAGTGTTTTGGAGGACAAGCAACCTAGAAGGGTCACTATATCTGTTGTTGCTTGATTTCCTTTGTACTCCTTTGTACACTCAATTCCCTCCCTTTTCAGTGATACATCAACATCCACTGCTCTTGATAGTATTTCTTTCATGACTCCATCCATATATACAGTAAACAACCACGGGGACATCACACACCCCTGTTTCAAACCAACATTCAGGTCAAAGAACTCACTCTGCTCACTCTCCACACGTACTGCCGCCTTTGCACCCTCATACATGCTCTTCACTGCTTTCATCAACTTGCCCTCTACTCCGTATATTCTAAGTACTTTCCACAAACCTTCTCTATCCACTCTGTCATAGGCCTTCTCCCAGTCCATAAAAGCAACATACACCTTTTGTTTCCTCTCCAGATACTTCTCCCCAACACAATTCAGGGTAAAAATCTGATCTACACATCCTCTTCCCTTCGTAAAACCTCCCTGCTCGTCGCCTATCCATTTCGCCGTTCACACTCTCACTCTCTCAATCACTACCCTACTGTATACCTTCCCTACTACGCTTAGAAGACATATTCCTCGGTGGTTACCACACACTCCTCTTTCCCCTTGCCCTTATATAGGGGGACTATTATGCCAGTCTTCCAGTCATCAGGTGCACTCCCCTTCTCCCATGCTAGTTTGCACATTTTCCATACCCATTCTATTACTATCTCACCACCATACCTCAACATTTCCCCACACACTCCAGCTGTTGTTGACAATATAACAACATATTATTATTATGAAATTTCGAGTAACTCATTTTACACTGCCATATATTCGTGTCATAAATATTATATTGAGTTAATTATATATTTATATATATATGCTTCCATTCATTTACCCAAAAGGCCTGTATCTTGGGACTGTGATATCAATGCCTCTGACGGGGTGGCTATGTGGAACCAGATGGCTGGGTGGCTGGCCTCTACCCTTCTATGTTTTGGGTTCCATTGGTTTGCTGTGGAGTTTACTGTGGTTCCTCACAGTTCATGATAGCCCTCAGTCACACCCAACCATTACCAAGGAGGAGGTTAATTTCATACTCAGTGAACCTGAAAGTATGATGCAACAAAATGTATGTCATCATTAAAACAAATATTGTGTGGTTTCCTTTTATATATATATATATTTATATAAACAAATATTTACGTGTTATATAGTAGCTTTTAAAGACATATAATTCCATGTTAATGTCTTACTGAGTTATCAGCTTGGGTATTGCTTGCCTGTGTGTAGTGGATGGGGGGGGGGGGGGGTGACACTGAGACAGTTAGATAAAATTCAAAGCAGAACATTTAGACTCTCAGTATTATTACTAATGAATTCCCCCCTATATGTATATGATTTTTGTTTTGCAAACCTTGCATTGTTTTACAGATACTTCTATGGTAAGTGTTTAGTTGAACTTGTTGCAATTGTGCCACCTCCTCCCATCCTTACCCTTGGTACCAGGGCATCTGTTAGCGCTCATGACTTAGCAATCACTCCTCTAAATTGCAGAACCTCTGCTTTTCAAAATTCATCTATTACCCGAACCACATGTCCCTTCCTCAGGATACATTCCCACCACCTTTCAATCCATAACAGCTTAAATTCAGTTGTAATAGGTTATTCCTTTTTGGATAACTCCATCACGTGAATGAATTATTTGTTGCGAGTGTGAAGTTTCGAGCTGGTAGTACCTTTCTATTTGTTATTGTGTTGCCATGTTCCCTACAATGACAATAATGTAAGGTTTTCTAACACGTTATGGCGAGGCATTCTGGTGAAGTGCTCCATAGGCAGTGGATCCTACCTCTTGAATGAGATCTGGAGTGTAAATGCTGAGGAGAGCCTTCGGGACAGTGTAGAGCCAGTGAACTGGGGTTGGTTATAGATTTGTGCTTGCTAAGTCACCTCACTATCAGCAAGGTGACTTAGTGACATAGAAAACAGCTAGCTAGTATATCTGACAAGCTGCACTATCTTTGAGTTTCTTACTTGCATATCCAAACTTAGTATATACACTGGTAAATCAAAATAAGTTGCGGAATCTAACGCAGATTCCCTCAGGTTCTGACTCGGAAGTGTGAATGTAGGCACCATGAGAGGAAGAACGGGTGATATTGTGGAATTGATAGAGATATGAGCATTGGATGTATGTTGTGCCCAATTTACCCAATCGAGAGGGGGGAGTGCGAGGTGGTTAATTGAAATGAATGAACGCCATTAGTTGTCATCTATAGAGATACTACCTGGTGAGCAGGGTCAGCTTCAGGGAGGTGAACCTCATGCCCATATAGCCATGCAAGTAATATATCTTGTATCTTGTATCAGGATTACCTGCTTGTTTGAGATGTAGTCATAAAAGCGATGCAAAGACATTTAGTACCATAGGTATTGATGCGTCTCTTCAACTCACTGTTAAGTGTCCACATCTCACATACATATAATATGACAGGGAACACCAGTGTCTTGCAGATCTGCAGCCTCGTCCTTCTGCACAGGTATCGACAACACCATATACTTTTGTTGGGTGAATCCATAACCCCATATACTAAGCCGAGGTGACACTTGACATCATAGCCTGACTAACCTCTTACATGGATCATGCTACCAAGATAAGTAAATGTATCCACTGTAGTCATTACCACATGTTTGAACAAATTGCACTGCATCATCCAATAAGTCACCAAAAAGCTTGGACCATGGGCTTAGTCCATTAGACCTTTTAACCCAGTGGCTCCAACTCCTCATGTAGTGTTTCGATGGCCAATAGGAGAAAATCCAATGCCTCTGCTAGGATCAATGCCTCATCTGTAAAAACAAGATCAGTGATCTCAAATTGTCCAACGTTTGCTCCACAGCTACTCTGCTCAACTCTCCAGCCCAATACCCAGTTCGTACAAGTGTTGAAAGTGTAGGTGCTAGAACACTCCCGTGTCTCGCACCTGAATTGACAGGGAAAAAGGAGGAAGCTTCCCCACCAAACTTGACAGCAATCTCTATTCCTGTATAAAGTATAAGCACCAGGTCAATATTCGCCGTGCTGATCCCACCTAGCCCTAGTATCTCCCGGTGCACTAAGTCAAGTGCCTTCTTAAGATCAACATAAACTGAAAGCAGCTCTTTATGAAAAGCAAGTCGGCGTGCTACAAGAACCCGGAGTGCCAGAAACCAGTCAATTGTTGATTTATTGGGTGTAAATTTAGATTGCTCAAGTCTCTTCTCCTTTAGCAGGTGGCCTCGGATTCGCATCAGTAGCATATGGGCAAAGATGTTGCCTGGCGCACTGAGCAGTGTGATACCGCGGTAGATATTGCAGTCCTGTCGGTCCCCTTTCGCTTTCCAGATAGGGGTGACCAAACCCCTTTTCCAGTCAAGAGGAATGGTACCTGTCTGCCATAGGGCACTCAGAACCTTATGTAAGCCATGGACCATAGACTCATGCCAAGCTTTTGGTAGTTCTCCAGGAATGCCACAAATACCAGGAACCTTCCCACCCTTCAGCTTAGCCACTGCCTCCCTTACCTCGACAAGGGAGGGAGGGTCTTCACTAATTGGAGGATAAGGCACTGGTGGTTGGACGTCCTCTGGATGAAGCTGTCTGTTGGTGGCACTGGCCATGTACAACTGCTCAATGTACTCAATTCATCAGGCTCTTCACTCATCATCACCCGATGCGAGTTGACCATTCGCCATCCGAAGTGATTTAATCTGGGGAGTAAGCTTTGAGCGGAGTTTCTTCAGGGCGCGATAAGCAGGCTGAAGGTAATTTGCAGAGAAATGCCATGCAACCTCCTCAGCGATTCCCTTGACATATTTTTTTCTATGTGAGTGAGGGAGACAATAGGCAGAACTGCCTGTAATGAGCACCTCCCCCAGAATTGAAAGAGTGACAGGGCCAAAATCAAGGGACGTTCGAGCCAAAATATCTGGACACACGGAGTTTGAAGCAATTAAAGGCATAGGAAGAGGGAAAGACTGATTCTGGGAGAGAGTTCCAGAGCTCAGCCGTTAAATAGAAGAAAGACTGTGAATAACGTTTCACTCTTGGGTTGGAGAGTTGCACAGAGTAGTGGTGGGATTGTGTTGCAAGACGGGTACTATGTACCCTGCGTAGAGGAGGTGGTATACACTGGGAAAGCTTCGAGGAACACTGATTGTTGTAGTAGAGATAGAATAGCGAGAGAGATGCAACATTGCTGCGAAGAGAGAGAGATTGCAGAGAGTTGGTGAGTGGACCGGAGTTAATGATACGAAAGCCTTTCCTTTCTACTTTGTCTAGGAGTGCAGTGTGAGAGGATCCTTCCCACACATGTGAACGATACTCAATACAAGGATGCATTGTGCCCCTGTACAGAGCAAGAAGCTGCGCAGGGATAAAGAACCCCTTGAGGCAGTTGAGCACCCCCAGCTTCTGGGAGGCTGCCTTAGCAAGACTGGTATTATGGTCCTTCCAAGTGAATGCAGAAAAAAAGTGACACCGAGAATATTGAGAGAAGATGAAGGATTGATTAACCCTTTCACGCTCATATGACGCAGAGGTTGCCAGATTAGCAATAAGAAATAGAGTTCTCTCACTCTTATAATTACCTCTCCAAAATTATTTTCTGCCCACAGCTAACTCAAAGACAACTACAGAGGTTGAAGTAACTAAACTAAAGGTTTCTAAATACCCCTGATGGTAACAAAGGCTTTAAACTATCCCTGATAGGCTCAAAATCGCGTCATATGTCGGAGACGGTTAATGTATTGTTGAAGTGTAAGGGATAGTTCTCATGGAGTTCCGGAGGGGTAGGAAGATGAAGACATTGGGTTTGGGAAGCATTAAAGGCAACAAGGTTTTCTCTGCCCCAATTGGAAGTAGTAGTTAGATCAGAAGATAAGTGTTGCATGGCTTCATTACATTTGTTTTTGAGGGATTGCTGGCTGGGGCGTTCAGGAAAATTAATTGAGTAGTACCTCTCTTTGTCTTTTCTTAAGAGAAGTTCTTGCTCTGCGTGACAGGACCCTGTGCTGACCCAGATTTCCATCCAATCTGGCAGCACTACTCTCATCTATTATGCCCAGCATCTCACCAGATATGAAACCTCTCACCGAGTTCAGTTTAACTGCAATGTACTCATCACCTGCCGACAGGGTTCCATGTTTAAAGGTTTCCCACAAATCTACAGGGTCCTCCCGAGAACCAAGAGTTTGAAGCTGATTTGAAACTGTCACTGCATACCTCCCTGCACACTTGCACACAACATTTTGAGATTTTTCTGGTTTTGAGTCATAGCTTTCGTATAGCAACAACAATAATCCTGTGGTCGCTACCAAAAACTCAACACTCCTAAAGACCCTGCAGTCTTGGAGGATTCTCGAACAAATGCTAAAGAGCTTGTGATCAATCTCCTTGGCCACACCACCAGCATTGAAGAATAAAGTCCAGCAGTGAGGATTTAGTCTCTGAAAACAGGACTCGGCAATCCTCACCTTCCTGGACATGTGAAGTTCAGGAAGACACAACAATTGACATTCCTGATACCAGAACGATGAATACCGACAAATACCTTCGTAGCCAGCTCTATCTGGGCCAGTAACTGCATTAATGTCCCAAAAGAAAACGAGTGTGTCACTCCCTCTTTTGGCGTTTTTTTTGTTGTTGCCGTTGTAAAGGCTTATCCCTCGGTATCAGGACATTTCAACAGCACCAGGCGGTCTCCCCACACAAACAAGACAAGTCACCTCAACACCATACCTTTTCTTCACCAGTCGGTTTCATCACCTTACCAGCTCAATACCAAGCCAATTCGATATTAAGCCATCGCAATACCACACGTTGCCACATCTACTGTCCTGTACAGCGATCACGGGTATCCCCCCTCCCCCCCCCCACCCCCCTCCCTCTCTCTCTCTCTCTCTCTCTCTCTCTCATCTATGTAGTAAAGATAGGGATACAAATTACTCTCTACCCGTTATAGGGAATTTTTTTCGTTTTGTTTGACACACACACACACACACACGTATTATATTATACACTATAAATTATATATATATATATATCTATATATATCTATATATATATATATATATATATATATATATATATATATATATATATATATATACTATAGGATAACATAATGCACAAATTCTCACCATGCCCTCCACACCCTTTGATTACTTTTTGGCTGGAAATAGAACTTAAAATCATCATGGTAGTTTAGAAAGAATATATATGAGCAATGAATTAAGCATTCAAAATCAAAGAGGAATGAAAGCGGCAAATCTTTGTTTTCATATTGTATTGTAAGGTAATTGTGTTATTCACGTGATGCATGTTTGTTTGAAGAAAGTGTAGCACATTGAAATTTAAAAGTGTAGTATAATATTAAACACTATTTACCACGGAATATTAAGAATATCATACTCAAAACTACTTGCCATAAATATACGATGCGTTCTGTTAAAAACAATTTACTGTATATCAGAGCTAGGTTAATTAACTTATGAAATGGACTAGTTAAGTTAATATTGGTATTTTGGAAACTTAGTTAGTTAAGTTAATTAATACGAATTTGGGAAATTAACTTGTTAAATTTAGTTAATTGTTAAAGTTAATCGGTTAAGTTAAGTTTTAATTTTAATTTACACTCAAGTTGTCTAAGCATAAATTAGTATGACTTTTCTTACTTATTTGTACAAGTTATCAATAAATGCTCATCATTAACTATTTTCAATATATCTTATCTGCATCTTTCGGAATAATTGATTTTCATTAATCCATTACATCTAGTGAAGTTTCTCTTTTATATCACTTATTTATACAAGACCTAATCTGCTCGTAGATATTAGCTTAACAATCAAATATTGTGTTCTTAATACACAAATCCTCTTTGGTTGTACAGTTTGTACTTCAGATCCCTAATAAGAGCTCTCAGATTATTATTTCATATGTCAATTATCGTTTATTCGTTATATTGTATCATAGTAAATGTACTGTACGTTAATCTGGTACTTGGCTGGTCAATGATGCAATACATCCATTTGTCGTCAACATAATACACAAAATGTGCATCCTTAAGAAGCTATTTTAGAGTGTGGGAGGCTAACAAACTTCAAAGTGTAGGCGAAATGACTTCAAGGTGAGGGCGAACTAACTTTATTGTTTGGGCGAACAAATGGTTTACAGTCTTTTCGCCCACGAGTCTTTTCGCCCACGAGTATTTTCGCCCAAACTAGGAGTCCTTTCGCCCAAACAATGAGGTCTGTTCGCCCAAACAATGGAATCCATTTGCCAAAACCAAGTTAATTTGCCCAACCAATATAGTCCGTTCGCCCACCCCTTGAGGTCCGTTCGCCTACACTTTGAAGTGTGTTAGCCCACACTATTAACCCCTCCAATACCAGCGACAGCGAATCGCCGTCAGTAGATAAGTCACTCCCCAGTCCCAGCGACGGCGAATCGCCGTCAGTAATGTACTTTCCTTGTAACTACCTGTACAAGCCTGTACCTGGTACCACAACCGTTTGAGCACTGCTCTCGATATGACAACACTTCTCAGCTTAAATAAGACCAACTGAAGAGTGGGAGAGCCAGTCTTACATCATCTCTTGAGGTGGAAAGTTGTTCTCTCTTGTCATTTTGGCCGCAGTGCTTGGGACTGCAGGGGACTTTTATTACTGTATCCTACGGTAGAGTGCGGGTTAACTGGCTTCTAAATCCTTCAAATTGCATTTTTTTCTTTCAAATTTACGATTAAATTTTGTCTGCCCGTAACTGAATATTGATATAAATTTTATGAATGTGTATTATGTATGTGCGTATGTGTTTGTATGTATATATATATATATATATATATATATATATATATATATATATATATATATATATATATACATATATATATATATATATATATATATATATATATATATAAATATATATATTTATATACTGTATATATATATATATACAGAGTTGGGTCACGTAGGTTTTTTATCTTTTACCTTAACTAGTTCATTTATAACAAATAGTTAACTTAATTTAGTTCAAATATCTTCAAATTAATCGGATAGCTTCAATTAATTTCCTATTAATTTTCCTCTTTCATGGGTGTGATGGGAGTCTGAGAGAACTGAGCTATAAGGAAGTAAATTTAACAATCACGTGCTAATTTATATTCTAATCCTATGGTTGGAATACTAAACGTTTGTCCATATTGCTGCTCTCTCTCTCTCTTGTGGTGGAAGAGAGAGAGAGAGAGTATGGTAATCTGATATATTTCGATATGAATTTATTATTGATTGTTGGCCTATTTGTTTGTATGCAAATAATTAGAAAACTCAGACTGTGAGTAAGATCTGATTGTGTTTGTAGGCAATTATCTGAAACCTAGAAAACATTATATAAGCGTTCGTAACAAGTCGAACAAGATTCTCGGTTGCATCTATAGTGTGAGTACAGTACTGTTGATGTAGTCTTCAAACTTTACTTGGCATTAGTGAGACCTCATATGGATAATCCTGTTTCAATTGTGTTGCCCTTATTATAGAATGGATACAGACTCTCTAGAGGCAATTCTACGTAGAATGACAACACAGACATAGTTAAATATTTGTTTAAGTAACTGCAAAGATAGATTTGCAGCTCAGAAACGGTGGAAAGTTGCAAACGTAATTTGGATAGTCATATGAATTATATTGGTTGGGTGTGAAAGGGATCTGCATTGTGTGGGCCAATATGGCCCTCTGCTGATTTCCGTATTCTTATGTTCTTATAATAATGAAAGTAGGAATAGTAGAGACTAAGGCCAAGAGTGAGAGGGGTGGAAATGAGTTCCTTGAGTGGTGTGTGCGGAGTTACCTGGATGGATAGACAGACGAATGAGGAAGTATGAAGGAGGTGTGGTGAATAGGTAGATGTGCTGGAAAGTGTGAAAAAGAACACCTTGAGATGGTTCGGCCATATGGAACGTATGGGAAGCGAGAGAATGACTAAGAAGATTTACGAGAGCGAGGTGGAAGGACAGAGAGGGAGAGGTAGACCGAAAGAGAGGTGGAAGGATGGAGTGAGGAAGTATATGGATGAAGGCGGTGCTGGTTGGGAGGAAGGGCGTCGACTGACTGGGGACAGAGGTGCATGGGGGCGGTTCGTTCGTGGCCACACCTTCGGGGATCACGGCATCAGGCAACAGATAGAAAATTATATAGGAATAGTAGGACAGTAGATATGGACGTTGGGGGTGGAGTCGGTAGTAAAATTAAGGCTTCACTCGGTCATTTTTTCCCAGCTGCTTCTCTCATTACCTTTGGTCTGGGAGTTTCCGAAATAAATATTCATAGGAATCAAGCTATCTATAGCAATCTAAGGTTAGTAATGATGCCGATACCGATGATGAGTCACAATATGCTGCCAGAAATAAAGGTGTCAATCAAAAGTCGCCAGAAAAAGTATTCATGTGACTAGGACCTCAAGTAAGGTAGATTTTTTTTTTTTTTTTTCAATGTACGCGTATGACTCAAACCTCAGGTGAAGTTCTTCACACCTCACAATGAGTTATGGAGACACACACACACACACACACACTACAATTCTAAGCAGAAGTTAAACAGGCAGAGAATGCAGATACTTTATAGCTAGTAGTTTTGTGAATATTCAAGAAAAGAGATAAACAAACTCACCTATACAGTATACAGTAGGCTGCGGTATATCATGTCTGCCGCATCTGAAAAAGGAGTTAAAAGAGTACTCTTTTGTTTAAATCTATTGTGCCTTCTTCATATTTTCAAATATTGTTATTTGTTGTATCTATTCATTGTCGATAGTATCAATTGCTTGCTTTTGAGATTTCCTTAGTTTATTTGTACAATAAATGTAGGTCATTAGTAGGGTAGTAATTGTTAGGGGTCACTTGAAGCATGCTATGCTTACAGGGTTACCTACCCGATAGCACTATCGTTAGTGATAGCCATTTGTATTTTTTACTATTGTTAATGTCTTTGTCAAGTTGCAAATTTGATTTTAATAGACAATGTTGACACTAATTGTAGTTTCTTTATTCATGCAGAGTTTAGTGAAATTTACCAGAACGTCCCCGACTTCCCAAATTGACTAATTCCTTGAACGTGACGATAGTGCGTTGTTTTGTGTGCGATTAGTTTGCTTGGGAAACAGATTAACTTGCTCATGTAGTAATGTACACCCTATGTGGTGGATTGTGTTCTTATATGTATAAATTATTAATTTTACTTAATGCGTTGTTTCCACATAGCGAGTTTGTTTAGTTGTTTTGTCTTTTTACTGTGTTCGTATACGTTTTGGTTTATGTTGCAAGTTTTACATTATAATAATATCCATTTAACCCTTCTAGTATGAATGATTTGTTTGTTTGTTATATGATTGCTGAATTCAGCCGATCTTGTTCAGAGTAGAAAACACATCTCGTAGGCAAGAGGAATAAAACTAAGCCATGTGTCTACTGCAAAGGTGTATTATGACTTCTTGATTTGGGAGAACACTAGACAATTTTATTAAGTTAAGAAAAAGCATCCCGTATTAAATATTCTGGCCTACATGCGTTAGAGTACAAGTGACAAACTATTACTAAGTAAAAAATATGTCAATTTAAGTACCGGTACCAGAGAGATGTTATACGTTTATAATTAATATGGGCCACATACCACACAGACTATCTTTTTCCCAATGTGTTTGATGGAGACCAAAGGCAAAGCTGCCAGTAAAAGTGTTCCCCCCAAAATTGATAGAGTAATAGAGAGCCAAAGTCAAGCTACAGTAAGGTAAGAGTAAAAATGTCTGGACACACGCAGCTTGAAGCAGTTTAAGTCCTTGGATGAGGGAAAGATACATTGAGGGAGTGAGTTCAAGAGTTTACTTGTTCAGGGGAAGAAAGGCTGGGAACACGGTTCACTCTTGGGTTAGAGTTGGACTGGATAGAGGTGGGAATGTGTTGAAGGCCGGGTGCCACCTTGTCGGAAGGCGGTATAAACCACCGAGAAAGTTCTGAAGAATACCGATTATTTACTATAGGATATAGTACACGAATTCCAGTTTTAATTTGATATCAACTACTATTAGAAAACTCAGACTGTGAGAAAGATCTAGGTGTGTTTGTTAGCAATTATTTGAAACCTAGAAAACAGTGTATAAACGTTCGTAACAAGGCAAACAGGATTCTCGGGTTCATGTCTAGGAGTAGAACTTCTGATGTTATCTTAAAACTTTACTTGTCATTAGTGAGACCCCTTATGGATTTTGCTGTTCAATTTTGGTGTCCTTATTACATAATGGACATAGATTCCTTGGAGAAAGTACAACGTCGAATGACAAAAATTATCCATAATATTATAAATCTTCCATATGAAGAAAGGTTGAAGAAATTAGACTTACATTCGTTAGAGAGACGCAGAGTTAGAGGGGATATGATAGAGGTGTTCAAGTTTGTTAGTGGGATTGATAAACGAGACATGAAAGATGTATTAAAGCTCAGTGATTGTGAAAGAACTCGAACAAATGGTTTCAAATTGGATACATTTAATTTCAAAAAGATGTAGGCAAATATTGGTTTGGTAACAGAGTTGTAGATAGGTAAAACAGGCTACCAAATGCTATAGTGGGATCAAGAACAATAGAGAGCTTTAAGATAAAATTAGATAGGCATATGGACGAAATGGGTTGGGTGTAAGGGGGATCTGCCGGGTGTGGGCCAATCGGTTCTCTGCAAACCCCCGTTTTCTGACCTCTGACCGTTTTGCTGAGGTCGGTCCTCATGGTATTAGTGAGTTGGGCCTATAATTAAGCCTTGTAATTGTGGTTGGATGCGAAAGGGATCTGCCTGGTGTGGGCCAATCGACTTACTGCAGACTCCCATTTTCTTGTGCTCTTGTGTACTATAATCTCAAAATTCTTACAAAAATATTATCACACACGAAATATATTGTTTTATTTTTTTTTATATTTGAATGCTCAATAATGTTTACATTCATGTACATTATAAAATCACCACGGTCCTTCATGGTTATTTTCTTGGCCAGTTAACAAGCAATAGGAGTGTGAATTACGAGTATATGACGAGCCGTATTGATATATTTTGTTGTCTTCCAAACAACAAAGATCTGTAGTATAAAAAAAGAGAAATATTTCGTGATAGATTATCTGCCGTACATATCGTGTATCTTTAAATATTCAACATATATGTTGGTCATCATAAGTTAAATAATGGGCACTAATAATTACAAAAGAAGCAGAAAGCCAAACTTGGAGAGCTTAACAAATGAAATATAGAGTTAAGTAAATTGAGTAACTTAACCGATTAATTTCTGAAATTAACTTAACTAGTAAATTTACGGTTAATCGACGCAACTCAGATATATATATTAAGATACCGAGAAAAAGAGAAGACACCCCTCAAAAGCGGAGGAAAGTGAGTAAGGAGAATGTGCAAATCAACAACGGGAACACAAGTCGACATGAAATCAAGTCATCTCCTCGACCAAAGGAATCAACAGCAAGGGGAGCCAGGGTTGCAACCATTAGGTTAGAAAGTCCTTCTACACCAGGAAAGAAGATTCCACATAAACATTATTGTTATGTCAGGCTATAATATTTACAGCTCGTGATATAGTCTTTACTAAAATCCAGATCTGGACTTATAGACCGTAAATAACTCTACAGGGTCAAATCTAACACAGTCTTACTCTCACAAATAAGTATTCAATTAGGTAATACAGCACTCAATAACAACACACAAAACAATTATACACCTGTTTATTCAATTAGATCTATACCTGAAAATCAGAATGTAGTTTCTCCTAGATAATTATTGGAACTATCAGGCAATATAAATGGTAGATCATGAGTGGGGAGCAATTGCTCATCAACTGAGGTTATAACTAGGTGAATAATCTGCAACTAAATAATACACGCAACTTATAGAATCAACCCCTAATAATAATCGTGATGTGAGTCGAGTGTCTTCTGTGAATAAAACAACAGTGAAAGCACTAGAACACAATCTCAAACAAGAGAGGCTGGGAGAGTTGAGAGAGTAAACAATAATTCAGGTTTGGAGGCTGAGTCACACAACAGGTAGTGGCGAGCCGGCTAGGTAGTCGCGGTATTCTCAAGTGACCTTCCTCCTTAAACTTTGGAGGTCAGGTCACCTGACCTGTTGTCACCAACAAAATAATTGGCTTTATAGGCAGGTCATTTGAGCATAAATCCAAAGAAGTTATACTAACCCTTTACAATTCCTTAGTCCGCCCTCTTCTGGAATACTGCGTTCAATCCAAAAAAGATACCAAAAAGATATAAACAAGCTAGAACGAGTTCAGCGTAGAGTTACCAAAATGATACCTAGCCTAAAGAACAAACCATTCGAAGAGCGTCTTAGAGAATTAAATCTATTTCCTTTAACCCAGCGCAGATTAAGAGGTGACTTAATTCAAGTGTTCAAAATCATCAAAGGCATCGACAATATGAACTGTAGTAAGTACTTCACTATCGACCAATCTAATTACACGCGGGGAAACGGTTGCAAAATTATTGGTAAATCTTTTAACTCACACGAATCTAAGAATTTCTTCTTCAATCGAGTTGTCAACTTGTGGAATGGGCTTCCCCGAAAAGTTATAGACTGCATCACCGTTGATTCTTTTAAACTCCGCCTAGACAAATATCTCGCATCAAACCCGCGACTGACTGCGTTTGTAAATGAATAACTTTATTTTATTCCCCCCTCAGTTACTAACCCATCTGTCCCCTACTAACTTCCTAATCCTGCCACGGACATTAGTTCCAGGGCAGTAATTCCCTTTCCAATGTTCCCTTACCCACTCTAACCCACTGTTTGGACACTTGATCCTCAGTGTTTTGGAGGACAAGCAACCTAGAAGGGTCACTAGAACTGTTGTTGCTTGATTTCCTTTGTACTCCTTTGTACCTACTGGACTCCGGTGGCTGAAATTAATCTCAAAGTTAATGCAACTAGAAGTATTATTTAAATAATGTTACTCTGAAATTGGAGGCAAAAGATGATTTAATTTATTTTACAAAAGATTAAGTGGGTGGACTAAATTACGTCATTTCTAATGAATATCTTATATTCACGTCAACGATCGTATGTAAGAATAACGAAACGAGCCGAGGAATTCAGATATAAATTGAAAATATAATTAGGAATGGAATATAGAAGGATATCTATTAATTGTATTTAAGAACAGATTATAATTGACTAAATAAGCTTAGACAATGAACGCTCTGGAACTATCAGGGAATGACAGTATATTTAATAATTAATTCAATATTAATTATGAATAGAAGGTGACGCACACAACGAAGTTGTGCTAAGGTAATACTCAAAATAGTATTACCAAGACATCTGAACGACTTAACAGAGTCTTATAATGAACATACACTGGAATTAAAGATGTATGGTAAGACGCACACGACAAAGTTGTGCTAAGGTAATACTCAAAATAGTACTACCAAGACGTCTGAACGAGTTAACCCTGCTCAGGCATATTGGCCCCATATGGGCCAAAAAATATGCGTAAAACAGGTTTTTTGTGAATATTTCACGGCCGGAGGCCGATGGCAAGAAAATTTGAAGACGAACAGTCAGTCCGCATCGTCCTACAACTGGAAGAGGGTGTGAGTCGCCGCTCTCTCTCCTCCCCTTTCCTGTACCAACCTGTCCGGTCACCATATGGGGTCCATAATAGCAAATGTGTACTACAAATTTCCCCTTCCAATCGAACTTTTTTTTAGCCCCAGAGTTCTGCCTTGTTGTCACCCTAGACCCTCAGCCATACCCTCCACAGCCCTGCAACCAAATTAATTCAGCTTATGTAATGTATGAGATATGCCTCACTTTTGTTGACCCTTTTTTTTTTTTTTTTTTTTTTTTTTATATATGACTTAATATTTACAGTAGTGTAATTTGCTCTTAACATAATATTAAGCATTAATTGTAGTTTCTATTGGTAACAAGAAATTTAAAATCTAATAATCAGTTTTCGGGTGAGAGCCGTTTAAAGTGCCGGTCCCCTTATGGGGCCACATTGCCAATTTCGTTACACTTCTGGAACATTACCTGAGCAGGGTCAGAGTCTTACAATGAACATACACTGGAATTAAAGGTGTATGGTAGGTGATGTGGAATTAAGTAACATAATCTATTCAATGCTGGAATTCCTAAGCATGAAGAATCAGAATTACTTACATCAGTAATCAAATGACCATAAATACTAATTCATAAAATAATTACAATGGAGTTTAAGTAAGAGAATACAAATGGGGGAACTCGGGAAATAAATGTGTTGATAAAGTAACAACACTTCTCAACGAGGATACGGTGGTAAATTAATTATAAAATTGGGCGTAGGTTCTAGGTAATCAGTGACGACTCAAGAAGGGTAATTACACACGAAATATACGTCCACCTCAACTTGCAAAATACACAACAGAATACATATATTAGGAAAATCTGTGAGTGTGGCAAGGTGAGTTAATTAAAACAAATGTATATAACGCATGCGTAGGACGTTCTAGAGAAAATAAATTAATTATGAACACTAGGTCTTAAACAGACCTTAACTAAGTCTTTATATAACGATTCTGAAGGATTAACACAATATGTAATTAAAGATCTTGGGCACAGATCTCAGAATTAATTAACACAACATGATTCACGTATTTTAACCTATACCTCAACAAAAATAACACAATTAAGATACACAGGGATACTTAGGGTAGTTTTGGAGGGCAGAGAGAGTAGGAGTCTGGCCGACGTGGACCGTAGGTTCGTGGAGCCATGCGTCAGGGGTAGAGGGCGCCACAGGAGCAGGACTTCGACTCCAGGCTTCAGGAAGGTGGGGCATCCCTTCGGCAGGACTTCAGGCTCCAGGCTTCAGGAAGGTGGGGCGTCCCTCCGACAGGACTCCAGGGGGCACTTCAGGATCGCACACTCTCCGGGCAGGGCAGGGGTAGGCTGATGCAGGCTGGTGCAAGCTACACTGTTTCTTAGCTACTCGGTTCCTGGGTAAGGGTTGCATAGTAGAGTCGTGTATTGTCCCCACTTATCCACAATTTATTTGAGGTAATGTGCGACTTTTTTCTTGACTCTCATGGACAGGGTTTCAAACTCAGAGGGACATGGGGAAAAGGTTGTGATGAAGTTGTGAGGTAATTACTTATCGTAGGGATACATAGTGGCTGTTTTACATTGATACATATGTGCTAGGTAGCTCATTAATTACTTAAGACCTAGTTACTTAGTCTAATAATGGAGAAATGGGATGTCTACGGACTCGTCCATGAGCTACATTCCTAAACAAACATTGTTATAGCTCGCTTAATTGTTGTTCTTGGTCGAGGTTTATTGGATCTCCAGACCCGCCACAAGGTGTCCTCTCGTTTATATCTATTTCTATCGGTAGACTTCAGGCCGTTGATGTTTTATTTGCATAACCACTTCTTCCGTGGCTTCCATATCCGGGAGCTGAGGACATGTAGCTCTGTGCTGGCATAGGGCTGCGAGGGGGCGTCACCCGAGCAGGTGGCTAATGAGTTAGGGGGACCTCCCACACCTGAGGCTGTTGTCGCAGAAAACGGGGGAAGCAGGGGTCGCTTTTCTATTTGTCCCTTGGCCAGCGCTGGGAAAACAGGGGTGGCTCCTGCATTTCTCTCGTCTTTATAGGGTCTTGGAGTTGCAGACTGGCTACTCTGCAACTGCTTCTTGGATGGCTTATCTTCAGACCCGTCATTTCAATTAACCTAAATCATCTATGTCTGTAGATTAGACCAAAACAAGTTAGAACAATTATTGTTAGTTATTAAGATATACAAATGCAATATTAAGAATATACCATGTAACAAGATGATCGTCTTCAAATACTCATACATTACATTATGAATTCTATTATAATATATGTCAATACTCTTATGTTTATAATACTGAATAATACAACCAATTATGCTATGATATTTCATGTTTTAACTACGCAAAAATAATACGATATTAAATAGATAAACTATTTTACTTATTTTTCTCAACAACATATACTCACATGCCTTCTCCTTACTAAGCTGTTCTACTAATAAACAAACCACATTCCCTTCCTTCATGTATTTAAACTTTCCTAAGTATACTTCTGTATTCTTTTCATCGTGCGCATCGAGCTCTTCACGTTTAGCGTATGTCAACATACGATACGCCGCCAGAAATACCAACCTATATTCGCCAGGGCTACCAACCTGTCAGAATCATTACTCGCGTATATATACAATTTATGGTATAAGTAAACATCTCTATTACCTCTGTCTAAGATATTAAGATAGCACTTATTAAAGTACTATCACACATATAAACATAAGTCTAATAGACTACTCTTGTAGATTGAATACCCTGATGCGCATAGCAACCTTCACTTTTTATTTTCTCCCTTTCCCTTGGGTTTTTCATACTTAGAGTTTAAAGCTCAGAAACTCGAAACCTTGAACAAAAGTTATGTTATCTCGAGAACCTCATGACCCTGCCTTTTGATATGACCCCCAAATAAGCCTTGATTAAAATCCTTGTTATATCAAATACCATTTTTGCGTAAGACTCACTTATCATTGAGTTTTTGATTAAAGTAAATTAAGTTGACCTCACCACAGAGCAAGAAGGACTCTCTAGCCTAACAGAGACTGCACGCTAGTGCCCTTCTTCTCCTCAAAGGAGGAACGGGTACCCCTCAGTAATTGTCAACACTATGCCAAGAAAATCTGAGAGGAGTAAGCAATTTTGAGGCTTCATATAACTGGCATACCACGTAAGAAACCTCAAGATTACCCTCCCACTCAGTTGGATAGACGGCATACCGAACATCTACTTGTCTGAGGAGTTAAAAATCCTATTAAGGGATCGTTGTTAATTGTGGCATACCATCAGTTAACATCGACGCCTCTAATGGGCTGTACCTTCAGTGTTAAAAGTTGAAGTTGTCAGGAATACCTAAGCTTCAATACTTTATTACTTTAGATACGATAACTGTATCCTATTAAAAGAATCTGTATTACTACTGGTATACCAGTGATTAATATAGATACCTTTTCTAGGGTATGTGTCCTATTGGAAGGATCCTTGTTCTTACTGGCATTCCAGTAACGAACACAGAGACCTTTAATAGGTTCGACTCTTAATGTTAGAGAGTTAAGGGACTCAGGCATACCTACCCCTCAATCTTCTAGTGTTGAAAGTTAACACACCCAATGTATCCTCTTACCAGGATCTTTGTCATCACTGGCATACCAGTGACTGACATTGAGACCTTGTATAGGATATTAGTGTCCTACTGGAAGGATCCTTGTTATTACTGACATACCAGTAATTAACATAGACACCTTTCAATAGGTTCTACTCTTAATAGTAGCGAGTTGAAGGACTCAGGCATACCTACCCTTAGTTCTTCTACTATTAAAAGATAACACTCTAACTCCTCGCAAGAGATCTGGCATACCACGATCTACTGTGAGGGTAAGGGCTTGCGAGATACCCTCACGGGCACTCTACACAAAAGTCCTAGGTGTGCTTAGTCTACTGGCATACCATTAGACTAGTGCAACTGAAAGGTTTAAACACCACACTCCACCTTTTTACAAGGGACCTTGGCATACCACGGTCACTTGTAGAAAGTACAAAGGAGTACAAAGGAAATCAAGCAACAACAGATCTAGTGACCCTTCTAGGCTGCTTGTCCTCCAAAACACTGTCCAAACAGTGGTTTGGAGTGGGTAAGGGAACATTGGAAAGGGAACTACTGCCCTGGAACTAATGTCCGTGGCAGGACTAGGAAGTTAGTAGGGGACATATGGGTTAGTAACTGAGGGGAGGATAAAATAAAGTTATTCATTTACAAACGCAGTCAGTCGCGGGTTTGATGCGAGATATTTGTCTAGGCGGAATTTAAATGAATCAACGGTGCTGCAGTCTATATAACGTCTCGGGGAAGCCCATTCCACAAGTTGACAACTCGATTGAAGAAGAAATTCTTAGATTCGTGTGAGTTAAAAGATTTACCAATAATTTTGCAACCGTTTCCCCGCGTGTAATTAGATTGGTCGATAGTGAAGTACTTACTACAGTTCATATTGTCGATGCCTTTGATGATTTTGAACACTTGAATTAAGTCACCTCTTAATCTGCGCTGGGTTAAAGGAAATAGATTTAATTCTCTAAGACGCTCTTCGTATGGTTTGTTCTTTAGGCTAGGTATAATTTTGGTAACTCTACGTTGAACTCGTTCTAGCTTGTTTATGTCTTTTTGGTAATAAGGGCACCAGCATTGAACGCAGTATTCCAGAAGAGGGCGGACTAAGGAATTGTAAAGGGTTACGATAACGTCTTTGGATTTATGCTCAAATGACATGCCTATAAATCCAATTATTTTGTTTGCCTTCTTAACAACTTCTGAACATTGTTGACTCGGTTTTAGGTTACTCGATATTGTTACTCCCAGATCGGTTTCTCTGTTTACATTCTTAAGCTGAGTGCCATTCATCGAATAGTTTGCTTTCTCATTTAGGTATCCGATATGTAGTACTTTACATTTATCCGCATTGAAACGCATTTGCCAAATTTGGGCCCAATGTGACAATTTATCTAGATTGTGTTGCATATCGTCAACTTGATCTTTTGAGAGTATGCTATTTGCAATTTTTGTATCGTCAGCAAATTTTGAGATTGTACAGGTGAGACCCTCATCTATGTCGTTGATGTAAATTAGAAAGAGAATTGGTCCTAGTACCGATCCCTGGGGTACCCCGCTACTTACATTGGTCCATTTAGATGCCTTACCGTTTATGACTACTCTTTGCTTTCTGTCGCTGAGCCAATTTTCTATCCATTTCAATACACCGTCTTGTATTCCATGAGCTTTTAGTTTTAGCAGTAAACGTTTGTGGGGAACTTTGTCAAAGGCCTTTTGAAAATCAAGGTATATAATATCTACAGCTTTACTCTCATCGTAGAGGTTGAGGATATCGTGGAAGAAGTCTAAGAGGTTTGTTAAACAGGAACGTTTTTTACGAAAGCCGTGTTGAGTATCTTTAAGTATGTTATTTTCCTCTAAGTGATTTACGAGTCTGTCTCTTATGACCGTTTCTAGCATTTTACATACAACTGAGGTTAAGCTAATTGGACGATAGTTACTGGGTAGGGATTTGCTGCCTTTTTTGAATATCGGTGTTACGTTGGCTATCTTCCACTGATCAGGCATAGTTCCAGACTGCAAGGATTTATTGAATAGTAATGTCAGTGGTTTGGAGAGCTCATCCTTAGCTTCCTTTAGAACTCTAGGCGAGATTGTATCAGGTCCAGGCGTTTTATTTACCTTGAGTTTATCTAAACAATTCAATACTTCTCTCTCTGTAACGGTGATATTGCTTAGAACATCTGAATTATCAATCTGAATCAGCGATAGTGTAGGGATATCACTGAGGTCTTCGGTTGTAAAAACTGATGCAAAGAAGGTATTGAGGGCATTACTCATTTGTACTTCGTCTTTGGTGTATTCTCCATTTTCATCGACTAACGGTCCAACAGTTGAAGTAACTACTTTTTTCTTTCTGATATAACTATAGAATTCTTTCGGGTTTGTTTTACTTTGATTCGCAATATGTAACTCTAGGGTCTTTTTACTTTGATTAATTAACTTTTTGGCTTTGCGTCGTAGGTCTACAAATTTCACCCGTTCTTCGTCATTTTGTGAGGATTTGAGAAAGAAGGGCTTTGCGAGATACCTTCACAGGCACTCTGCTTATACAAGTCCTAGGTGCATTTTGTCTGTGGCATACCATTAGACTTTGCAATTAAAAGGTTTAAACACCGCCCCGTATTCCTTGAACCTCTTAAAAGGGTCAGAGGCAGACGAGATAGATAATTCCACAGTCTTCTCGCGTTAGCCCGATATAGTGTTACTTCGTCATAACCAAGTCACTATATTTAAGATCTCACTTCAAGAGTACCTGAACGGAATTCCATCACCGGTAAATACTGTATAACGGTCAGGATAGACGAATATTCTACACTAAAGCTATAGGCTGAGAATACTTTCGTTAGTCCGATGTGGTGACCAACTATTTTACTATAGTTACGGAACCACATTTAAAACGTCAAGCCCATTAATCCATCTGTAACTTACTTCACATGACCGGGCTCCCTAGACGGCCTATGGAGACTCAGAAGACAACAAGCAGTTAAACTATGCAGCACCTGTGAATATCACTATTGATAAAGTGAATATAAATCAATGCCAAGTGACCAAGGAGAAAGTGAATGAAAGTTATTCAGTATTAACTTATTAAAGACCACCAGTGTGCACGGTTACTCTATAAATACGGCACAGTCCAAAAGTTCCTTATTTGAAGATAAATCATTTAGGGTGTTATCTAACTCGAGTCTATAGATACAGACTCTATATATAAGTGTATTAGTGTAAACATCAATATTCGTACACCTCACTGACGTATATCAGGAATTAAATCCAAATAAGCCAAATTCGAGCATGTATTAACTCTGCCATAATTCCTACCAGTTACAAATAAGTTAGAGTCCCAAAAGTTCCTTATTTCGGGATAAATCCTCGAAAGTGTAAATTAACTTGAGTCTATAGATACAGATTCAGTATATGTGTGTACTAGTGTTAAAACCAGTGTTCGTACTCCTCTCTGACATCTATAAGGAATTAAATACAAATAAGCCAAATTTAGCAGGCATCCACTCTGCCATAATTCCGCTCTGTGAGAAATAAACCAGAGTCCGAAAGTTCCTTATTTTGAAGCAATTCGTATGAAAGTGTTATTGAAACCAAGTCTATAGATTCAGATTCCAGCTACGTAAGAGGGTCGCAGCGAAGCTGGCGGATAGTGACATCAAAGGGGCCGTCAGACTGTTGTCCTCTTCAGAAGGTTTTGCTGGTCATGGCACCGAAGTTGTTGAAGCCCTACGAGGAAAGCACCCACCTACACCTGGGAACCTAAACCTCCCCCCAGCCCCAAATGACCAGATACCCCAACCTTTAGTTGTCACGAAGGAGCAGGTGGTTGCCGCAGTGACTTCATTCCCAGCAGGCTCAGCCATGGGCCCAAATGGTATCCGACCCGCCCACCTCAAAGGCCTCTTGGGTCTGGGATCAGGAGCAGCTGGGGAGGCACTCTTAGAAACTCTCACCAAATTTATCAACATGGTTTTAAGAGGGGAGGTACCCGACTGTGCCACACCCCTATTTTTGGGGGCATATCTCTGTACACTGGCAAAACAAGATGGCGGTGTGCGCCCAATAGCAGTAGGGAACACCTTCCGCCACCTTGCCACAAAGGTCGGTTTGAAACCACTTTTGAATGGCCTAGGTCAACACTTAAGACCAGTTCAACTAGGTTTTGGAACTCCAGGGGTGTGTGAAGCTGCTGTACACGCAACCCGCACTTTCCTCAGCCAAGCCCAAGGAAAACGAGTGCTTCTAAAGATTGACATGCGGAACGCATTCAAGAGCATTCGCAGGGATGTCTTCCTCCTTGCAGCTCGAGAGCACATTCCCACTCTGTACCCCCTACTTTGGCAGGCTTATTCCAAACCTTCAATCCTGATTTTCGGCGAGACGGTAATCCCATCAGCGACCGGGTTTCAGCAGGGAGATCCAGGTGGTCCTGCTCTTTTCTCAATAGGGGTGGACGCAGCAGCTAACAAAGTAAGGTCAGAATTGAATGTATGGTACCTGGACGAAGCAACCTTCGGTGGGTCTGTAGAGAATGTTCTAACCGATCTAAAAAAACATTATAACTGACCTCAGCCAGGCTGGGCTAGCGATAAATGACACCAAATGTGAACTTGTCCTCCTCAACCACACACCTGAATAAAGAGAACACACTCAGGCCCAATTTCAAGGCACATTGCCAGATGTAAAGATCCTTCAGGAGCACCAGCAAACCCTATTAGGTTCCCGACTAGCTCCGGCAGCAATCCCACCAGAACTTCAAGGTAAAAAGGGTGAGCTTCAACGTCTCGTGAGTCGCCTGATACACATCGATGCCCACTCAGCTCTGGCCCTTCTCAAGATTTGTTTCTCCATCCCAAAACTCCAATACCTTTTGCGCACATCGATGACTTACACGAACAATGGTGGCCTCCAAGAATTAGACAACATAATCCGAGAAGCAGTGACCAGCATCACCAACGTGAAATTTCAAGATCAGACCTGGACACAAGCCACTCTTCCTGTCCGCCTCGGGGGCTTCGGCATACGGAGCGCCTCGGATATTGCCACCCCAGCCTTTATATCTTCCCTTATCGCGACCAACGACCTTGTAGTGTCCATCCTTTCTTCTCAACCCGGAATGACACTTAATTGGGACGTAGCAGAAGCGATTAACACCTGGAGGGAAAGTACAGGAGCAGAGGAGGAGCCTCAGGGTACCTCCAGGAGCAAGCAGAAAGCGTGGGATACCATCTCGGCGAAGAAAACTCAAGAAAACCTCCTAACCAATGCAGACCAGGTTGCAAAAGCATGCCTCCAGGCAGTCGCCCGTTTGGAGAGTGGCTTGGGGTTACATGCCGTTCCCATCCCACCTCTTGGAACTCACTTGAATGCTGAAGCGCTCCGGGTTGCCATCAAGCTCATTGTGGGTGCGGCAGTTTGTCACCCACACACTTGCAAGTGTGGTGGGGGGATGGATGCTCAAGGTCACCATGCCTTATCATGTAATCACAGCGCAGGCCGCCTGCCAAGACACACTGCACTAAATGATGTCATAAAACGGGCCCTGCAGAGTGCTAACCGTGCATCAATCCTTGAACCAAATGGACTTCTCAGAGAAGACGGCAAACGGCCAGATGGGATGACCACTTTCCCTTACAAGAATGGCCGGTGCCTCATGTGGGATGCCACATGTGTTGACACTTTCTCCATAACCAACATCGCCAGAAACGCCGACGAAGCAGGTGAAGCCGCCCGGATAGCAGAGAGTAGAAAGCGAGAAAAATATCAAGCCATCGCCAGAAGTCATCAGTTCGAGCCTCTGGCATTAGAAACTTCAGGAGTCTTCGGCCCTACCACCCTTAAAATGGTGAATGAAATACGCCGTAAAATCAGAGAAGTTTCAGGAGAACCCCGGGAAACCCTCTGGCTCAAGCAAAGACTAGGGATGGGTATACTCCGGGGCAATGCCACCAGCGTCATGAGCTCAGTACGACTGGGCCATGCCACTGTGTAAGGCCCGGGCAGGAGTGGTGTATCCGTAGTCTTTCCACGGTTGGGTATAAAAAAAAAGAAACTTTATTTGTTTTTTAACATGTTTGATGTACATAAATAAAAGGGGGTGTGTCGGATGGTTGAAAGCCACAGTTGCTCGCGCGTTTGGGGCTAGCAACACGTATTATGAAAAACATGTATCCTCATACATTCATTGTCTCTCACTTCACTCACTCAACCCGTAATTTGCCGGAGGATAACAGGTTTTTCACAATACGTAGACCGAGGTCTTTTTAAAATATATATAAGTGTGCCAGTGTTAAAACCAGTGTGATTACACATCTCTGAAATCTGTAAAGAATTATATTCAAATAAGCCAAAATTCCTGACCATCGACTTTGTCTGAATGTGTATAAGAGTGAAATAAGTTAGAGTCCACAATTCTCAATGTTCAACTTCTAACTTAATCCAAGGTGATTTAAAGTGTATGATAGCCTACCCTATCAACCTCACATATCCTCGTCAATTATAACGACTTTATCTGATATTAATATTAAGTGACTATTAGAGCATTCGATATTTTCCAACATTATATGGTACTACAAAGATATCACTATTAGGTAGCTGTGAAATGAATATTAACAAAATAGCTTGAATATACCTGAGCTTTTTCTAGATCCGCGATCGTGCTGGAAGGTAATAAGTGGTTGTATTATTTATGTTCTCATGTTTGGTACAGTTATATTCAGATATATGTATGTACTTAGAGCTTAAGTGAATACACTGTTTCCTAAATTATATTTTGGTATTATATGTTATATTACATTGTATTCTTTGCATGTAACTGTATGAGTTCTGATATTCCAGTCTCGAAAGAACTCACCTCATCCAATAGCTAAACCTTACTAAAATATGGGTATAACATTATATATAACATATATATATATATATATATACTTCCAAATTCTTGCCATCCTTATTATTAATATATATATGTTTCTTATTATATGTATACATATTTATTATAGTAGTGGTAGTTTTTGGTAATGATGTTAGGCCTTTTGCTGTTCATCATACATATTAATGGCCTTGATGTAGGAATAACTAGCAATATCAGTAAATTTGCAGATTACACTAAAATAGGAAGCGATAAAAATCTGATCATGATAGTCAGGCTCCCCAAAGAGATCTGGATACACTTCACGAATAGGCAGTAAATTGACAGATGAAGTTCAGTGTAGATAAATGCAGTGTACTAAAATTTGGGAAATCAATTGACAATGCAGGATTTAAATTACATAACGTGAATTGAAAAAAAACAGCTAATTACAAAGATTTTGGAGTCATCGTGAACTATGATTTGAAACTTAGAAAACAATGCATTACTGCTCGAAATGTAGCAAATAGAGTTCTCGGATTTATATCTAGAAGTGTGAGTAATAAAACAGCAGACGTAATCTTAAAACTGTCTAGCCTAAGTAAGATCACATATGGACTATGCTGTTCATTTTTGGTGTCCCTATTACAGAATTGACATATATTCCTTGGAGAGAGTACACACGAAGAATGACAAAAAATATCCATAATATTAGAGATCTTCCATATGAAGAAAGGTTGAAGAAATTAGGCTTACATTCGTTAGAGAAACGCCGAGAGGGGATATGATAGAGGTGTTCAATTTGGTTAGTGTGGTTATTAAAGGGGACATGAAAGATGTACTGAAGCTCAGTGATAGCGAAAGAACTCAAACAAATGGTTTCAAATTAGACAAATTTCGTTTCAGAAAAGATATAGGCAAATATTGGTTTGGTAATGGAGTTGTATATACAACATAGTGGGATCGAGAACGATAAAGAGCTTTAAGATAAAATTAGATAGGTATCTGGACGAGATGGGTTGGGTGTGAAAGGGATATATCGTGTGTAAACCAATCGGCTCGCTGCAGACTCCCGTTTTCTTATGTTCTTTTATATATATATATATATATACAGTATATATATATATATATATATATATATATATATATATATATATAGTGGGGATCAGTCAAGAGTGGTGTCCCCCAGGGATCTGTATTGGGTCCTCTGTTATTTATCATATACATAAATGACCTTGATTTAGGTATAACTAGTAGGATAAGTAAATTCGCAGACGATACCAAAATAGGGAGACCAATAGATTCAGATAGCGACATAGAGTGCCTCCAAAGGGATCTAGATACCTTACACGAATGGTCAGTAAAGTGGCAGATGAATTTTAACATTGACAAATGCAAGGTATTAACACCTTAAGAGCGGCCTATGCGGTTTATTTATATGTACCGCCCAGCGGGGTGTTTTTAGCCAAAATAGGGCTGTTTACGTGATCATTTTCATGCCTAAATAAGACCCAGAACGTAAAACAAGTATCTATCCCTGAAAGGGCATAAGCAGAGCTTTCGAATGACACCATAACGATCCTTTTATGATGGCTAGTTTTCTTGCAATAACCGTGCAACGCGAGTGCAAAAAACATGTAATTAGCCACTTTCCCGATACAATTCCGTATATAGCGAGTGAGAGAGGGAGGAGGGAGGTGGGATTCGTGTCAGTAGGTTCGCCGCGGTGGTCTGGAGCAGTCATACGCTCGCTACTCTCCTGCCACCACTTGTCTCTCTCTCTCAGCAACATTACGTGCTGAAATTGCCACTCGACCTATGTCGAGCGCCGCCATATAGTCCAGCTTTATTTAACTCGACTTATGTTGCTCGCCGAGATTTAGGGGTTAAAGATAGGGAAGACGAATACTAATGCAAAATATATACTAGCTAATGCTGAATTAGAAAACTCAGACTGCGAGAAAGATTTGGGTGTGTTTGTTAGCGATTTGAAACCTAGAAAACAGTGTATAAGCGTACGTAACAAGGCAAACAGGATTCTGGGGTTCATCTCAAGGAGTGTGAGTAACAACTGCCGATGTTATCTTGAAACTTTACTTGTCATTAGTGAGACCTCATAATTTTATGGATTATGCTGTCCAATTTTGGTGTCCTTATTACAGAATGGATATAGATTCCTTGGAGAGAGTACAGCGAAGAATTACAAAAATGATTCATAATATTAGAAATCTACCTTTTGAAGAAAGGTTGAACAAATTAGGCTTACATTCGTTAGAAAGACGCAGAGTTAGAGGGGATATGATAGAAGTGTTCAAGTGGTTCAGTGGGGTAAATAAAGGAGACATGACAAATTTACTGAAGCTTAGTGATAGCGAAAGAACTCGAACAAATGGTTATAAATTAGATACATTTCGTTTCAGAAAAGACATAGGCAAATATTGGTTTGGTAACAGAGTTGTAGATGAGTGGAATAGGCTACCAAGTGATATAGTGGGATCAAGAACGATAGGGAGCTTTAAGATAAAATTAGATAGGCATATGGACGAGATGGGTTGGGTGTGAGGGGGATCTACCAGGTGTGGGCCAATCGGCGCTCAGCAGATCCCCGTTATCTTGTGTTAATCTCTGACCGTTTTGGTGGGGTCAGTACTCAAGGTATTAGTGAGTTGGGCCTATAATTGGGCCTTGTAATTGGGGTTGGGTGTGACAGGGATCTGCCTTGTAAGGGCCGATCAGCTTTTTGCAGACTCCCATTTTCTTATGTTCTTATAATATAGCTATATTTGTCATCCAATAAACAACTTGTCATGCTTAGAGCAGCCGGATTTCGATTAAATACCTGTCTGCCCCCCCCCCCTCTCCCCCCCATCAGAGTCGAGTTGGGAAGTAATACTGGTAGAAGTATCAAATTCCTTCTTTTAACTCTTGTGATTGTGTAGGTGGTTGGACCTCCTGCCTGTACGATTCGAATCCTAGCCCTGTCAGCTATATTTATCATCCAATAAACAACATGTCATGCTTAGGGCAGCCGGATTTCGATCAAACACATGTCTGCCCCCCCCATCAGAGTCGAGTTGGGAAGGAATACTGGTAGAAGTATCAAATTCCTTCTTTTAACTCTCGTGATGGTGTAGGTGGCTGGACCTCCTGCCTCTATGGTTCGAATCCTAGCCCTGTCAGCTATATATATATATATATATATATAGAGAGAGAGAGAGAGAGAGAGAGAGAAACAGGGTAGTGTGGGGGCATGGGAGAGGGAGTATGACTAATCCGCTGAGGCGGGAGGATGTATTTTACCTTTAATTTTTGTCATTAAGGTGTCAATAGCCTTCTCAAGACAGAATGCCTATTTCTGATATACCTCCCAGTTCCTCTTACTTTCGTTTTTGTATTATGTATATTGTAAATTAGTTTTTTTTAGCTGTTTGTGGTTTATCAGACATAATTCGTCTATCATTAAGATATAGGAACTTGGTAGGTTTAATTGAATATAAATATGTATACGGCAAGAAAAGTAAGCAAAATAAGTGTTTACTTGTGTTACGACTGGGGTTCAAATATATCAGGGCTCTTATTCATTGGACTAGTAATGGCATAAATGTTACAACGGAAAGCGCTAGCTCCAACCTCTGATGTATATTCCCAGTGAACAAAGAACACAAATACTCTACAGAGTTCTATATGCAATAATAGGCTATCAAACTCTCAATAAATGTGCGTCTACTCTAGGCTTAATGTTATGTGAAAACAGCCTATTACTACCTATAACCGAAGGTGCTTGGTTATGGTATGCAAAGTAAGGTGGTAAGAGAAGTTACAGCTTACGTTACTTTAATCAATAAATGTCAGGCACTCCTGCATGAAAGAAAGTGCACTAAAGTCCTTCAACACTAACAAGGAATCTTCTTTAAATGTTAGATGCTATAAAGATGCTCGTATCGGAAATGGAACCCAAAAAGGCAGGCAGCGGAACAATGCTCGTGCAGGCTATGCACACAAAAAGGCAGAATATATATAATGCCGTCAGAGCCAAGAATATCCTAAACACAACAACAATAATAATAATCGCGACGACAATGCAGTATTCCTATCAACAAAAAGAGCCTAAGTCGTTTGTGTCTCAATACATCAAACTAGGCTGCGAAATGCTTGTGTAATCATAAACGGGTATGCATAAAAAGAGTAATTAGGTTAATATACTTAATGTCTACTATGACTGATAAAGTCTAGCTAGAGTCAATGATACGAGATACTGGTGCGCATGGCATGCCGCATAGCCTAGTGCAAATCTCAAGTCTGTGCGTAAAATATTACGTTATAATGAAGGGTAGCTCTCTTGAGAAACCTTAATACCGAAGTATTAAGCGTTCTCCTGGCGTACCTCAAAGACAAACAATCGAGACTAGAACAGTGCAGAATGGTATAGGCAAAAAGCCCTCATTCGTGCATGCTCTATTCTCAATGGCACACAGACTAGAATTTACTCAATCAACTCCAGTTCTCAGGTATGTCGTGCCGCTTTTAACTAAAGCCAGCACTCATAGGAAACAATACCTTATAATATCAGACTCCCAGTCTAGCATTATCTAATCCAGCAGAACACTAATAATTAAAGGATGCAGTACTTAAACAATATAAATGCCAACCAATGCTTCGTGATCCACTTATCTTAACAACTAACATACATGGGTTATATCAGACCTTAACGCACAATACAACTGGCCAGCATGAAGCTGATTTTGCAGAGTTAACCAGAGGGGATATAATGTTAATAAAAAGGAGGTGAAAGATATGGAAAATGAGAGAGATAGGCAGAGGAAAAGATTCTCAGGTACAGAGCAGGTGACAGGTAGCAAGGGAAAAAGATGGGTGCGTTCTAGAAACCAGATCTGAGGGAGAGAGTGGCGAGGAACTGTATATATACTCGCACCAGCTCGAGCCGCGTGGGAAAAAAGCGGTTACAAGTCCTCTAACCACTACCAAAGTAGCTAGCAAAACATTACGTCACCAAGCATGGTAAAGAACTCCCTCAACCAATCCCCACGAGGCCAGCCAGCTGTGACGTCATCGAGCGGGGCAAAAACACTACGCGCCCCCTCTCACTCTGTTCTACTCTCTCTCTCTCTCTGATCTTATCATTACTAGTTAAGGATAAAACATATACTTTACAATTAAATATATAAAGCCTTGACATGGGCGAAAACAAAGAGCCTTTCTGGACTGCCCATCACACGAGCTTTCACATGAAATAAAGCACACTCTAATACACAAACTGTAGCCCCATCCACTGCCCTGGCGATCCTAGCGAGTCACTGTAGGACAAGCCATGCGGTTCTAACGGAGTGGTTAACGTCACACTTGGAATAGTCACAACCAATGTTATTGCCGTGGAATAAGTATACATATAGATACATAAGTAAATAGATAAAGACTGATATATACAGGGTGTCCCGGGAGGAAAGGGCATAACTTTGGGAAATTATAAAATAAGGTATTCTAAGCCTAAAATGTTCTATAACAAAAAGTCCAAATCTCAACCGTTAAACAGATATTGAAGATTTGATATAGTGTCCTCCCCCGCCTCACTGTAATGGACTCTTCCATGTCAGATAGTTTCCAACTGGTCCAAAGTGAGCTATTATATCTATAATAATTTTGCAAGTTACAGAATTATAATATCTTTACAATAACATGGTAAAATAACTGCAGTTAGATGGAGGTGTAGTAGGCACTAGGACAGCTAGGCCACCCTTATGGGGAAATACTTAAGGAAAATGCCATTTTCAACATGCAAATATCTCTTTACTGGTTGAGATTTGGAATTATTCTTATAGAACATTTTAGGTTTAGATTATTTTGTTTTATCATTTGCCAAAGTTATGCCCTTTCCTCCTGGGACACCCTGTATATATATATATATATATATATATATATATATATATATATATATATATATATTATAGTATATGTGTGTGTCATAACATTCTGGTATGTATAAACAACTTTATGACATTACTCTGGAAACAAAAAATACATATACAGCCTTTGGAAGTCAATAAGTAGTATTGGATAACAAACTGAAAATTGTGGGCGAACAGACTTCAAGGTGTGGATGAACGGACTGCATTGTTTGGGCGAAAATACCAATATTTGGGCGGAGGGACTTTCCTATTGGGCCGAACGAACTTATTTGATTGGGCGAATGGACCTTCTCGTGTTGGCGAATGGACTGCAAATTGTGGGCGAACTGACTTTGGGCGAAAAGACTGTAAACCGAACACATTCCTAGTGGGCGAAAAAATACGTGGGCGAAAGGACTTGTGATCGAATAGGCCGTAAACCCCTATCATATCTTAAATGATTTAACATACGGTACCGAATGAAATAGTTCGGTTGCATTATATTATTTTACTAACTATTATGAGATCTTATTCAAATTAGGAAGGACGTCTATCAGTTATAGTGCTACAAACCATCTCAATGAACCTTAGCTAACATGACCCTTACTATCCAGTACAAAGCCGTCTAAATATATTTGAAATACAAAACACATTACCTGTACTGCAATATATATATATATATATATATATATATATATATATATAATTTATAGTGTACAGTATATATAATACATGTATGTGTGTACAAATAAACGATAACTTTCCCTATAGTGGGTAGAGAGCAATTTATATTCTTATCTTTACTGCATAGATGAGAGAGAGAGAGAGAGAGATAGAGAGAGAGAGGGGGGGGGGGTACCAGTGATCGCTGTAGAGGACAGTAGATGTGGCAACGTGTGGCATTGAGATTCCTTGATATCGAAATGGCTTGGTATTGAGCTGGTAAGGTGATGAAGCCGACTGGTGAAGAAAAGGTCTCGTGGTGAGATGGCATGGTGTTGAGGTGACTCGTCTTGTTTGTGTGGTGAGAGCGCCTGTTGTTGAGATGTCTAGCATCCTATCCCTCAATACCTTCACCATTGCCAGAGCCAGACCAGTAGTATGTGTAACCATTGCAACTGATCTTGCCATTGCCATACTGCCTAACCTCAGAGAAGGCTGCTATGTCAATCCCCAGCCACCGCAGCTCCCCAGATAAATGAGATATTCAGTCATCATCCCAGAGGGTTCCAGACTCCGAGCTGGATACCCCTTTGAAGGTTAAGCCCAGGAGCTGGTCTTTGGATTTGTGACATTGTGACATTGTGATTAGCCCACTAGAAAGAAGATTGTTTCGGGCATCCGCTGCAATTCAGAATGCAGGGGTCCCAAAGGCTTTGCCCTGCACTCGCCACAACTGGCCCCCCTGTTCGACTGGCAACACTACCGGGCACCAGCCCGGTTGTGTTGACCACGATCACCGGTTCCTTTTCTAAAATTATATGTGGTGGCCGATTTGGATTGTGCGTGGTTAGGTCGCAGACCCTTCCCCAAACCATCTAGCCCTTTCCCATGGTTGGTGAAGTCCATGAGGGGCTTGTTTTTCGAGGTTTTCCTTCTTCTAGACGAGGTTGCCTGCCAAGGCTAACGATTCCACTCTGCCCATCCCATTTAGTCGCCTCTTACGACATGCAGGGATTACGGAGGAAGTATCCGTTTTCCACTGCAATCAGTACATAGGCCCCTAAACTCAGGGCACGGGTATAGTGGTGTGTAAAACCATGTTCAGAAAAAAGAAGAGCCACTTAATAATATATGACTCACATGGCTCCAGTAGCCAGACAGACTACTTCCTGATCAGTAAAACTAACAGGAAGTGGGTTAGAGACACCAAGATTATACCAAGTGAACAAAGCACTTCGACACAAGGTTAAGCCCAAGAGCAGGTTTTTGGGTTTGTGATATTGTCTGTACTGCCACGAATAGCCCACTAGACAGGAGGTTGTCTAAGGCATCTGCTGCAGTTCATTCAGAGTGCAGGGATCCAGAAGGCTTTGTTCTGCACTCGCCACAACTGGCATCCCTGTTCGACTGGCAGGAGCAGGACAACCGGTCTCGCCAGCCGATCTGGGCATGCCTGGCATTGGAGTCCCCAGAGTTGCTGGGCAGGGGTTTTGGGTACCAGCCCAATAGTGTTGACCACAATCTCTGGTCCCTTTTCCAAAATTATATGTGGTGGCAGCTCTGGCTTTTGTGTAATTAGGTTGCAGACCCTACCCCAAACCAGCTGGCTCTTTCCCATGGTCACTTATATTATTATACCAAGTGAAGAAAGCAGCCCCCAACACAAGCTCTTAGTGTACGATTAAGCAGAGGCCTTGTGAAAAAGAAAGTACATTTGCCAAAAAGGAAAATATGGCTGCTAGGAAAAAAGAGGAGTAAAAAAATTAGATTTCACAACAAAATGTTGGAAATTGAAAGAAGTGTGGGAGTTGCCGTTGATGGCCAATGGAACTTTAGAGAATGCAGTCTCTGTGATGCCACAGACAAAGGTTGGGGCAAAACAAAAAAGGGCTCACCCAGACATAAGATCTCCTGGTGGTGCTAAAATGAATTTGAAGTTGCAGTTAGAGAGAAGAAAAGATGCTTCAAAGCATGGAAGATCAGTGGCAGTAGGGAAGAATACCTTACCGCCAAACGCAATGCAAAAAGAAGGTCTACCAGGCAAAGGAAGGCATACACATTAGTGTGATAGAACAAGCATGTAGCACAAATAATGACAAATGGATTCTTATGCTAGTTAGGAGTGTGAAGGACTGTAGCAAGGACTTCGTTAGTGAATGTTGTGCAAATAATGACAGTAGTATTACAGTTTGTACAGAAAGCGAAAATAGGGAAGCATGGAAGGCGCACTATGAAAGATTGCTAAATGTGGAATTTGAATGGAATACAGAAAAGCTTAACACTGCAGATCAGCAAAGGGCACTCTGCCTTTGAGAGGGTATGATGCCTCAAACAGTGCAAGAGATAAAATGAAGCCGGGAAAGCAGCTGGAAGCTCCGGCATAGTCAAGACAAACTAAACGCATTAAGACATATCAGAGTAAGATTGGTCGCGGTACTGATTAATAAGAAGGTAAATATTTCTGATACATGAAAGAAAAGTGTGATAGTATTTATGTAAACAGGGTTATTCATTAGACAGGGGAAACTATAGGGGTTTGACAATGCTTGACCATGTCATGAAAGTCTATGAAAGATTTTTTGAAAACATGATCAGGGAAACCGTTGCCATTAGCAACATGAAGTTCGGATTTATGCAAAGGTGTTGCATAACCACCTTCAAACTCAAGAGTGAGTGAGTGAGAGCACAGTGAGAGCACACGGGTCGGTTGAGCTCCTCAAAAGAGGGGATTTTCGGAGGGGTATCGTGGGGCTAAGTGACCCATATACGTATCAGAAGATCGGCGATGATACGGTGTTTCGGCACATAGTAAACAGAACGTGGTTTCTTGATTAAACATCGCCCACAAAGCATATTTAGTTTAATCTTGAGAGTGTTATTACCAGTATCAGTGAGGGGACAAGGAGCCGTCAGGCACTAGCCCAGCCCTGGCACCATAAACCTCCGGCAGTAACCACAAGGTGAGTGAAGTAACCGTTTATAGGGCAGGCAGTTTCACCCTTATGGTTCCCCACCATAGGCCTCATCTTCCATCTACCCCAAGGACCTGACCCTCGGTCTTTCAACTTCTCAAACAATTCTAACCACTAACAACTCAAGCCCACAATTTGCCGGAGGATAACAGGTTTTTCACAATACGTAGACGGAGGTCTTTTAAAAAAAACAAAAACATTATGAAGTACTTGCTATAAGGTCCATTTTCATTTCCCTCTCTCTAACCATTTAGGAAATACTTGCTACAAGGTCCATTTTCTTTTATCTCTCTCTCTCTATCCTTAACATTTTTCCATCCACTTTCAATCACCGCACTTAACCGTCTCATTGTTATTATTTTTTGGTTTTCTATAACTTCAGATCGCTTTTTATCATTTTAGTTATTTGTTTTTCTCTAACATCTTTCATACCCAACCAGGCCAGCCCCCTCTCCAGCTCGCTTTCTTTCTCCCTCGCCCCCGCCCCTGCTCTCTCTCCCTCTCTCTCTCTCTCTTAACATTTTGTACAATTTAAGCATTTTTCCATAACTGCTGCCCTAGATTCGGTTACCCACTCAGATCCTGGCTCTCGCTCACTCTCTGGCTCTCTCCCTATCTTGATGTTGACAGCATTATTAATATCCTAAGCATTTATTAATACTCAACATCAGGGTGGTGTCGCCAGTGTAAGTAATCATAGGATATAATTGGCGTGCTTCCCTTCAATCAGTTAGATCTTTTAGTTGTACCGGTGCCCAATGCCGAGGATTTATACATTTAACCACTTAGCTTTAGGAGAAGCAGGCCAATTGCCCATCAGAAAGGTTGACTATGATATGTGTGTTTTTTTTTTTGTTTTTTTTTTTTTTTTTTACATATCCCATCAGAAATGTTGACTATGATAAGTGAATTTTTATGCATCCAGCCAATTATACATTAATAACAACAGCAATAATCTAGATATGTGCCAGGAGAGATTTCCCGGGGTTTCTGAAACAAGGGAGATATGGTAGAGATGGAAGCACCACGGGAAGATCAGGAGGATGGCTTGGTAGAGGCAGAGGATAGGATAATCTTGGAAGACTATGGCCTAGCAGATACGAAGTGTTTTAAGTGAGGAATATGCAAGAAAGAATTCGCGAAAATGTTCCGGCTGTCTTAGATCATTCATTTATCTTGTGCTGAGCTGACAAAGAAAACATCAGGAGAACAACGAAACTGGAAATGTCTCGCATGCCCAGGGCCCACTGCAGAGCCAACCGGGGCAACACCGGCAACAACGGTCGCCAACTTGACCCAACTTGTGACCAAATGGAAAGCGCGGATCCAGGTCCTTGCCCGGGTACCTAAAGGAACCAGAATCCAAGTGGTGGAGGCCCTTACAACCATCATAAAGCAGGCCCTACAGCTCAAGACACCCCTCGCATGGGCACGGCTCCTGGGTTTCTCCTATGGGGCACTCCGAAAACCACCCAGAACCAACATACAAGACCATCTTCAGGTTTCACTAGCCACCAGAGTGAAACGTCAAGTAGCACAGTATATGGATGGAAACAAACTGGTGGAACCCCCCGAACAGCAACCAAACAGGGCCCAGAAGCACCAGGACAAGGAAGAGGAAGAGGCTCAACAGCTACGTAAGAGGGTCGCAGCGAAACTGGCGGATAGTGACATCAAAGGGGCCGTCAGACTGTTGTCCTCTTCAGAAGGTTTTGCTGGTCAAGGCACCGAAGTTGTTGAAGCCCTACAAGAAAAGCACCCACCTACACCTAGGGACCTAAACCTCCCCCCTGCCCAAAATGACCAAATGCGCCAACCTTAAGTTGTCACGAAGGAGCAGGTGGTTGCCGCAGTGACTTCATTCCCAGCAGGCTCAGCCTCGGGCCCAGATGGTATCCAACCCGCCCACCTCAAAGGCCTCTTGGGTCAGGGATCAGGAGCTGCTGGGGAGGCACTCTTGGAAACCCTCACCAAATTCATCAACATGGTTTTAAGAGGGGAAGTACCCGACTGTGCCACACCCCTATTTCTTGGGGCATCACTCTGTGCACTGGCAAAAAAAGATGGCGGTGTGCGTCCAATAGCAGTAGGGAACACCTTCAGCCGCCTTGCCACAAAGGTGGGTTTGAAACCACTCTTGAATGGCCTAGGTCAACACTTAAGACCAGTTCAACTAGGTTTCGGAACTCCAGGGGGGTGTGAAGCTGCTGTACACGCAACCCGCACCTACCTCAGCCAAGCCCAAGAAAAACGAGTGCTTCTAAAGATTGACATGCGGAACGCATTCAACAGCATTCGCAGGGATGTCTTCCTCCGTGCAGCTCAAGAACACATCCCCACTCTGTACCCCCTACTTTGGCAGGCTTATTCCAAACCTTCAATCCTGATTTTGGGCGAGACGGTAATCCCATCAGCGACCGGGTTACAGCAGGGAGATCCAGGTGGTCCTGCTCTTTTCTCAATAGGGGTGGATGCAGCAGCTAACAAAGTAAGGTCAGAACTGAATGTATGGTACCTGGACGATGCAACCTTGGGTGGGTCAGTAGAGAACGTTCTAACCGACCTAAATAACATCGTAATTGACCTCGGCCAGGCCGGGCTAGTGATAAATGACACCAAATGTGAACTTGTCCTCCTCAACCACACACGTGAACAAGGAGAAGAGACTCAGGCCCTGTTTCGAAACATATTGCCAGGAGCACCAGCAAACCCTATTAGGTTCCCCACTAATCTGGCAGCAATCCCACCAGCACTTCAAGTTAAAAAGGAGGAGCTTCAACGTCTCGTGAGTCGCCTGATACACATCGATGCCCACTCAGCTCTGACCCTGCTCAAGAACTGTTTCTCCATCCCAAAACTTCAATACCTCCTGCGCACATCGATGACTTACACGAACAATGGTGGCCTCCAAGAATTAGACAGCATAATCCGAGAAGCAGTGACCAGCATCACCAACGTGGAATTTAAAGAACGGGCCTGGACACAAGCCACCCATCTTGTCCACCTTGGGGGCTTGGGCATACGGAGAGCCTCGGATATTGCCTCCCCGGCCTTTATCTCTTCCCTCATCGCGACCAACGACCTTGTATTGTCCATCCTTTCTTCTCAATCCGGAACGACACTTAATGGGGACGTAACAGCAGCGATTAACACCTGGAAGGGAAGTACAGGAGTAGAGGAGGAGCCTCAGGGTACCTCCAGGAGCAAACAGAAAGCGTGGGATACCATCTCGGCGAAGAAAACTCAAGAAAATCTCCTAACCAATGCAGACCAGGTTGCAAAAGCACGCCTCCAGGCAGCCGCCCGTTCGGAGAGTGGCTTGTGGTTACACGCCATCCCCATCCCACCTCTTGGAACTCACTTGGATGCTGAAGCGCTCCGGGTTGCCATCACGCTCAGAGTGGGTGCGGCAGTTTGTCACCCACACACTTGCAAGTGTGGTGGGTGGATGGATGCTCAAGGTCACCATGCCTTGTCATGTAATTACAACGCAGGCCGCCTGCCAAGACACTCTGCACTAAATGATGTCATAAAACGGGCCCTGCAGAGTGCTAACCGTGCATCAATCCTCGAACCACATGGACTTTACAGAGAAGACGGCAAACGGCCAGATGGGATGACCACTTTCCCTTACAAGAATGGCCGGTGCCTCGTGTGGGATACCACATGTGTTGACACTTTCTCCACAACCAACATCGCCAGAAACGCCGACGAAGCAGGTGAAGCCGCCCGGATAGCAGAAAATAAAAAGCGAGAAAAATATCAAGCCATCGCCAGAAATCATCAGTTCGAGCCCCTGGCATTAGAAACTTCAGGAGTCTTCGGCCCTACCACCCTTAAGATGGTGAATGAAATAGGCCGTAAAATCAGAGAAGTTTCAGGAGAACCCCGGGAAACCCTCTGGCTCAAGCAAAGACTAGGGATGGCTATCCTCCGGGGCAATGCCACCAGCGTCATGTGCTCAGTTCGACAGGACTGGGTCATGCCACTGTGTGAGGCCCGGGCAGGAGTGGTGTATCCGTAGTCTTTCCACAGTAAGGTAAAACAAAACATAAACCTTATTTGTATGTAACATGTGTGATGCACATAAATAAAAGGGGATGTGTCGGATGGTTGAAAGCCACAGTTGCTCGCGCGTTTGGGGCTAGCAACACGTATTATGAAAAACATGCATCCTCCTTCATTCACTGTCCCCCCTTCACTCACTCTACCCCACAATTTGCAGGAGGATAATAGGTTTTTCACAATACGTAGACGGAGGTCTTTAAAGAAAAAAGAAAAAAAAAAAAAAAAAAAAAAAATCGTACTGTATATGTTTCTGCCTGGAATCAAGCTAAATATGTCCTTCGACTTGCCATGAACTCTTTCATAAATAACAGTGGCTCTGAACTTTCCAGCTTTACCTCTTTCCAACCTTTTGGCATCTAGCCAAAAACCTCTCTAACAATATACTTCCTCGTCTTTCCCTCCTCTTTTTCACTGTGACGGTACCACCATCACCTCTTCCTCTGACTCCACCGCGTATGATTCCAGCGCTAATCCTCCGTCTTCACCCCTCTCTAACTTACTTATGCCTAATATCATAATCTCTTCTAAGAATGTACTTTCTACCCTTTCTGGACTTAATACTAAGAAGGCGTATGGACAGGATGGTGTTCCTTCTGTTGTACACAAAAACTGTTCTTCCGTCCTGACTCTCTGCTTTTGTCTCTGTCTTTCCTCTAACGTCTTTCTTTCTTCTTGGAAATTTGTTCTCATTCAATGTCCCCCCCCCCAAAAAAAAAAAAACCACACAGAAAAGAAAGAGTAGCTGCTCTCAACTCTCCAACTATCGTCCTATTGCTCTCATTTCTTGCATCTCTAAAGTTTTTATTATTATATGTAATTCAAAGTGACTTAAGCATTTATTGTCCCATAATCTACTTTCAGATCATCAGTATGGTTTCCTTAATTAAGGGCCGCTCTACTGGTGATCTTGCTAATCTTACTAACTTTTGGTCATCCTTCCTTTGGGACTTCGGTGAGACTTTTTCTGTTGCGCTAGACATATTGAAGTCTTTCGATAAGGTCTGTCACAATTATCTAGTTTCCAAACTACCCTCCTTCGTTTTTTTGTAATAACTCCATCCATGATAGTGAATTTGGTCAATATGAATTTTAGGTCATGTATGTTTTTTTTTTAATGATTCTTCTTTTCGTCAGTTCTTTGATTGATTAGCATGTTCTTCCGTCTGCAAATGCATGTTTACCCATTATTTAGCAATGTTAGGAATTGCCCCCTGAAAACATTTTGTCATTAAAGTAACCTAACAACCTTACCTCCCCAGGTCTTACCTTTGACATAGAGGATGTTGAAATACTAACAATTAGGTGGAAAGGTGAACAAAATTAGTGTTCTAGTAATCAAGATATCCACCATTCTTCCCTCCACCCTTATTTACCCCCAAACAGTGAAATGAAAAATATGAAAAATATTGAATTTATTGTCACTATTTATCCCATGCATAAAATAACAAGAACTATCACTGAAAGTAATTGTGAGTGTTGGCAGAGTTTTGTAAAATCCAGTGTTTATAGTACCAAGCCCCGAGCGACCTGATTGTCACGCTGACATGTTATCGCACATTATTTTGGTTACGATTATTGTATTGCGCGTCTCACCGTCACATATATTATGCAATAATTTATAGGCAGCTTGGTAGTGTTCAAGGGTGTGATAGTCCCTGAAACACTGTAGCAAACACAGCCACATCACAGTCTGTGGAGGGGGAGTTTGAGAAACGAGTCTTAGAGACACTGGCCGTGGCACCATGACCCAAGGAGCAACAAATTGGAGCATTTTTTGGGAACAATGGGATTTTCTCTATCTCCTCCAGTGCTGGCTGGTAATCCTCATCAGATGATTCTGTAGTACTATCCTGGTAATAAAACACATTGATATTACCTCCTCAACACTCACTTCACGGTGTGAGGTGAGAACTATGGTGTCGGACATGATGTGTCACTCACGAGGTATCATGTACTGGTGCGTCCCGCCTTACGCACCCTCATGCCCAGCTGTATTTGGGGAGTTGCCAACTACTGCTTATGTTGCGTGGTATACTAAAGCAGTTCCCATACGAATATCAACCATCTACAAGCCCTATAACAGGTAAATATATGCGATAACGTCGAAACATGTACGACGCTGGAGCTGAGCAGTACATACATAGACGTCGAAACATGTTCGACCTTGGGGCTCAACTGGTTAATTAAAGATCTCGGAAAACCTTTTTCCCCCATTATCCAACGATCTTTAGACACCGCCTGATAGTGGGGAGAGCTATGAAGATCAGGGAAAATGTGATGTTAAATGAATAAAATGGCGATAATAGCCTATTTTTGCAAAACTTGGCTTGAGTTTTAATGTTTGTTAATGCCATAAAACCAAAGATTTCCTAAACCCAAGCAAAGTTTTGGTAAACGTTGGCTCAGATTTTGTGATTTTTACTAGTTGAAAAATACAGTAATCTAATGTCGAAATATGGCTTGGGTTTTCCCAATTACGAAACCCATAAACTTCAATTTTCGAAAACTCGAGCTAAGTTTCGACAAAAGTTGGCTCGGATTTTGGGAGTTTTAAGATTGGAAAAACACAGTAACGTAATTTTGAAATATGGTTCATCTTTTCCCAAATTACAAACCCATGAAACCCGATAGTCAATGTGACATTTGAACTAAACTCAAATTCTACATTAAGTTTCTTTTTGTATGGGTTTTTCTTAGATATACAGTGGCATTTTATAGTGATAACATTCAGAAATTAGCATTTACCCATTATCCAAAAAAAAAATCGACACAGCCCCAACTAGTGCCCTGGAATACACGATGGGCTACCCCCTCCCCTATGACTTACTGAAATTACCATCTTTGTTGCCAGTAGGGGGCTTAATTATGGTTTGACCCCACAATTTTAGAGAATTAAGTGCGAAATAATGGGGTCACTGCCGTCTGTAGGGTGTGTTTGGGTTTCACAGTGCTTATTATAATCTCCATAAAAACACATTTCCGCCGGTTGGGTCATATGTAAGAACAAAGTATGGGGCATGGTAAATGTATATAACACACAAATATCGAGATGCCAGATTTTGGTCAACACGATTTCTCGAAAGCCTGACAACTTTAGGCAAATGTGGGCTCTGATGTTGCATTTGTTAAGAGTCGAAAAATACAGTGGTTGTAATTAATCAGGCAAAAATTGGATCAGGTGTTGCATTTTTGAAAATTATAAAAACCCAACAACCATTAACGTAGACCTATAGTACATTGGATACAAGGCTAACCCTCACCTAACAAATAGAATGAGTTCGTAGTACCTAGTACGTGGGATATAAGACTAACCCTTACCTACCAGGTAGTAAGTGTTCCTACTAGTTTATTCCATACCTACCACCTGATCCCTTGTCATTAACAAACTAAAGAACCTAACCTAACCTAATCGAGACCTAGTACGTGGGATACAATACTAACCCTTGCCTAAATCCTCGTATATGTCCCTAGTACCTAGTACATGAGATGGAAGACTAACCCTCACCTAACACCTAGTACCTAGCACGTGGGACAAAAAGCTAACTCTCACCTAGTATGTGTTCCTAGTACATAGTACATTGGCTGGAAGACTAACCCTGATAAATATTACAGAGTAATAAGCTTACCTTATTGAAATGATGTATAGGGAGTGGGTAGTGAGTGGTGTGAGGGCTCATAATAGTAGCAGGAGTGACCACACCGTTTACATGCCACAGAAGTGAGCAAAAAAACAACTTCTGTGAATACTTTGAGGGCTGCAGTATTATTTCATGTGATATCAATAATCTCAGAATGTGGCAGAGGAGAGCAACCTTTGCATGAGCCAGCCATGACTGTAGTGGCGATGTGGGTCAATCTAGGTGGGTAGGCAATCTGTGATTGGGCAATTGCAATGACTTAATCAACATAATACTGTACACCTCTGTACGTGTGACGAAACCTATGAGTTATAGTGTACAAAGGATTACACAGAAAATCAAGCAACAACAGGTCTAGTGACCCCTCTAGGCTGCTTGTCCTTCAAAACACTGGGGATCAAGTGTCCAAACAGTGGTTTAGAGTGGGTAAGGGAAAATTGGAAAGGGAAATAATGCTCTGGAACTAATGTCCGTGGCAGGATTAGGAAGTTAGTAGGGGACAGATGGGTTAGTATCATAACACAGTTATAAATGATCTTGCGTATATCTGGGAATAAGATAATATTGTCTTATTAATATATACTGTATAGTAGTACGCAATAATCCTTGATGAATCTGAGGGGGAATAAAACAAATTTATTAATTTACAAACGCAGTCAATCGCGGGTGTGACGTTAACCACTCCGTTAGAACCGCATGGCTTGTCCTACAGTGACTCGCTAGGATCGCCAGGGCAGTGGATGGGGCTACAGTTTATGTATTAGAGTGTGCTTTATTTCATATGAAAGCTTGTGTCATGGGCAGTCCAGAAAGGCTTTTTGTTTTCACCCATGTCAAGGCTTTATATATTTTATGGTAACGTATATGTTTATCATTAACTAGTAATGATAGGATTTGGGAGAGAGAGAGGGAGAAGAACAGAGTGAGAGGGGGCGCGCAGAGTTTCTTGTCCCGCTCGATGGCGTCACGGCTGGCTGCCTCGCGGGGGGTGGTTAGGAGTGGCCCTCACCATGCTGTAAGCTTTTGCTAGTGTTAGATGAAGGACTTGTTACCGCTGTTTTCCCACGCGGCTCGAGCTAGTGCTGGTATATATACAGTTCCCTCGCCATTCTCTCCCTCAGATCTGGTTTCTAGAACACACCCATCTTTTTTCCCTTGCTATCTGTCCCCGCTCCGTACCTGAGAATCTTTTCCTCTGCCTATCTCTCTCATTTTCCATATCCTTCACCACCTTTTATTAATATTATACCCCCTCTGGTTAACTCTGCAAAATCAGCTTAATGCTGGCCAGTTGTATTGGTGTTAAGGTCTGATATAGCCTATGTATGTTAGTTGTTAAGATAAGTGGATCACGAAGCATTGGTTGGCATTTATATTGTTTAGTACTGCTTCCTTTAGTTATTAGTGTTCTGCTGGATTAGATAATGCTAGACTAGGAGTCTGATATTATAAGGTATTGTTTCCTATGAGTGCTGGCTTCAGTTAAAAGCGGCACGACATAACCTGAGAACTGGAGTTGATTGAGTAAATTCTAGTCTGTGTGCCATTGAGAGTAGAGCATTCACGAATGAGGGTTTTTTGCCTATACCATTCTGCACTGTTCTAGTCTCGATTGTTTGTCTTTGAGGTACGCCAGGAGAACGCTTAATACTTCGGTATTAAGGTTTCTCAAGAGGGCTACCCTTCCCTATAACGTAATATTTTGACGCACAGACTTGAGTTTTGCACTAGGCTATGCAGCATGCCATGCGCACCAGTATCTCGTATCATTGACTCTAGCTAGACTTTATCAGTCACAGTAGACATTAAGTATATTAACCTAATTACTCTTTTTATGCATACCCATTTATGATTACACAAGCATTTCGCAGCCTAGTTTGATGTATTGAGACACAAACGACTTAGGCTCTTTTGTTGATAGGAATACTGCATTGTCGTGGCGATTATTATTATTGTTGTTGTGTTTTAGGATATTCTTGGTTCCGACGGCATTATATATTCTGCCTTTTTGTGTGCATAGCCTGCACGAGCATTGTTCCGCTGCCTGCCTTTTTGGGTTCCATTTCCGATACGAGCATCTTTATAGCATCTAACATTTAAAGAAGATTCCTTGTTAGTGTTGAAGGACTTTAGTGCACTTTCTTTCATGCAGGAGTGCCTGACATTTATTGATTAAAGTAACGTAAGCTGTAACTTCTCTTACCACCTTACTTTGCATACCATAACCAAGCACCTTCGGTTATAGGTAGTAATAGGCTGTTTTCACATAACATTAAGCCTAGAGTAGACGCACATTTATTGAGAGTTTGATAGCCTATTATTGCATATAGAACTCTGTAGAGTATTTGTGTTCTTTGTTCACTGGGAATATACATCAGAGGTTGAATCTAGCGCTTTCCGTTGCATTTATGCCATTACTAGTCCAATGAATAAGAGCCCTGTTATATTTAAACCTCAGTCGTAACACACCCCCTTAGAAGGGAGCCAAAAATATAGTATCTGTAGGAGTGAGTAGTAAGGTGGAACCACGCATTACGTAGTCAAGGGGGTGTGTGGGAACTGTGGTGTCGAGATCCCATGGGAAAATCAGATGTTAGGTGTCATGTTCTACCTTGGGTGTGGATCATTATTATGAAGTAGTATACCCTGGATTTAAAAAGGATTGTGGTGTAATTTTAATCTCCACTAAATTGTGGATGAGTGATGGGTGGTCATGAGCGGGGGAAAAGGTGCATACTACACATTCACAGGTCCTGGGTTCGACACGGTCTCGATATATAGAGTCAATGTAACAGCGGCAGAGGAGTTGGGAAGGGAGGATTCCCAACCTAGTGACCCTAAGATGGCTGCCGAGTTCGACCTGGAACGACTGTGGAGATTGGATCACATAGGCATTAATCCAATGGAGACTGATTATGACTCGGAAGTTGCGCTACAAAGGTTTGACGAGTCTGTGAGCTACTGTGCCTCCGACAAGCAATATAAAGTTAGTATACCCGGAAGAACAGTGAGATAAGCCTGCCTACCAACTATGGTTTGGCATTAGGTCGCTTGCGCGCATTGTAGCGGAAATTGTCTAACGAACCGAGCACGCGCCAGGCGTATGACGATGTATTTCGGAGTTATGAAGATAGGGGCTTTATTGAGAGAGTCGATGTCAAGGAACCGATTAAGAAGGGTAGGGTTCACTATCTGGCCCATCATGGGGTAAGGAAAGACAGCGTCACCGCACCAATATGGGTGGTGTATGACTGCTAACCCAGTCTGAATGACTGCCTGTTAACAGGTCCGTCCATGGTGTCGGACCTGTCCCAACATCTATTGCGGTTTAGGCTGGGGAAGTACGCCTATACCAGTGACATAGAGAAAGCATTCTTGATGGTCAAGCTAAAGGAGAAAGATAGAGATGTTACCCGCTTTCTTTGGTTCAGCGACATTAGCGACTCTGAAAGTCCGGTCATAATATACCGTTTTCGGGTTGTACTCTTTGGGGCCACGTGTTCACAGTTTTTGTTAAATGCCACAATCAGAAAACATCTAGCTGACACTCATGAGGACACAAGTAAACTATCTCGCGGATTATATATAGACAATTTGCAGGGTTTTAGCGATAGTCAGGATGATTTGTTATATACATACTGGCAAGCACGCAAATTGTTTGCGGATGCACATCTATTTCTCCGCGAGTGGGTTACTAATAGTGAAGATCTTCAGAGTTTGATACAGGTAGATGGTACGGCATCTCTTAACCAGGAAAAGTCCAGAAATTTGGGGATGATCTGGCAACCTAAACATGACATACTAACTTTTCAAACAAGGTCTTTTGCTCAGCAGACAGGAGCGCACACCAAAATAAGTCTGTTGAGCAAAGTTGCGCAATTTTTTTATCCTTTGGGTCTAGCATTACCCGTTACCATAAGAGCTAGGATTCTAATGCAGGAAGTTTGGAGACGTAAAATAGGATGGGATGACAGTTTGCCCGAGGACCTGAATGACCAAGGGACATTGTTGTTGAATGAGTATGCCATCCTATGTACTAAACCTATACCTCGTAAAGTGGCGGCGTTCGGTGACGTTACGTTACACACGTTTTGCGATGCTAGCGCCACGGCATACGGGCAAGCCATATATGTCGTTACTTTATTTGGGGCACATTTAGTTACAGCCCGGGCCAAGGTAGCCCCGGTTAAAATGGTAACTATCCCTAAAATGGAATTGACTGCCATGCTGCTCTTAGCACGTCTGGTGAAACATGTACGTGCAGTATACGAGAGCGAATTAAATATTGAAATCGTTCAAGTTTGGTGCGATAGTCAGGTCGCACTCAACTGGATACATAGCAAGAAGTCTCTGCCAGTTTATGTGAGGAATAGGGTAGATGAGATTAGAGCCCTTTTGCCAGACGTTGCTTATCATTATGTAAATACAAAAGAAAACCCTAGTGATCTCATAACTAGGGGTATAACGGCTAGCCAATTAGTGAAGTCCGAATTGTGGTGTCATGGTCCAAAGTGGCTGCTCCATGAAAGTGAATGGACGATTTGGCATGCTGTTGGTGAGGGACTTCTGCCACTGGAAACAGTGGCAGTTACAGCCTAACCAAATGAGCCACCGGGTCCTCTCATAGAGTGGGCAAGATTCGGTGACTATAATAAACTAGTCAGAGTTGTAGCTTGGGTATTGCGATATGTAGCCAATCTCAAGCTTAAAGTAACGGGCCAACTCTGCAACAGGGGTCACAACATTGATGCTCGTGAATTTAAAGCAGCTGAAGTAACTTTGATCAAATGGGTTCAAGTAGAAACCTTTTCCAATGAATTAGAATCCTTGAAAAGCTCGAATAAGACATTAATGCCTATTATAGTGCGTCAACTAAGGTTGCACCTAGACAATGGCCTCATCAGGTGTGAGGGTCGCCTGAAGTGGTCGGGTGTACCAGACGGCACAAACCGCCCTATACTTATGCCAACAAGAATAATCACGTTACTGATCTATTGATCATACGTGCACATAGGGAAGTAAAACAGTACGGGATATGTCATATTATATCAAATTTACGTCTCACATGGTGGATACCCAGAGTTCGACAAGTAGCTCGACGCGTAGTAAGAAAGTGTGTAATATGCCAGAGACTAAAAGGTAAACCATATGCAACTGGACCAGCTCCACCTCTACCTGAATGCCGTGTAAAGCACGTAGAACCTTTCCAAGCGGTAGAATTAGATTACACTAGGGCATTGAAGATGAGGGAGCATGAGAAGGTTTATATATTATTGTTTACCTGTGCGACGTCTCGAGCGGTACACCTAGAACTATGTAATAATATGTCTAGCGAAGAATTTATGATGGCGTTTAGACGGTTTTGTGCCCGTCGTTCATTCCCTCAACTCATTCTTAGCGACAATGCTCCCATTTATGTCCAAGCATCAAAATATTTAAAGGATATGAGTAGTGATCCTACTATCATCACTTTTTTGGGGAGAGAAGAAGTGCGAATGGAGGTTCACTCCAGTTAAGGCACCTTGGTTTGGTGGAATGTGGGAACGGTGTGTCGGCATAGTAAAGTCAGGACTCAGAGCGGTAGTAGGACGTGCTCTATTAAAGAAGAGTGAGTTGACGACAGTCCTCACAGAGATAGAGGCAGTCGTGAATGATCGCCCACTTACATAAGTGTACACCGACCTGCAAGAACCACTACCATTAACGCCAGCTCACTTGCTATATGGAAAACCATTGACTGCGTTTCCATCTGATTTCCAATCCATAGTAGAGTTAGAGGATCCCTCGTTGTACTCTGCGGTCGCGGTGTCTAAGAGATACCAGTATATATCCAGGATAATCGAGATTTTAGGAAACGGTGGATTAGTGAATATCTGCTAGCATTGAGGGAACGGAGTGTTACTCCCTCTGGTAGACCAACGGCACCTACTGTTCGTGACGTTGTTTTAATTAAAGAAGATAGTCCTCGTTTATACTGAAAATTGGGCCGCATGTTGGAGGTATACAAGGGGGCAGACTCTGTAGAGTGGGTGGCGCTATTGAAGACAGCCACTGGAACTACTGTTCGTCCTATCGCACGTTTGTACGCTTTGGAGCTCGATTCCGCATTGCAATCTGATGCTCCACCTGTTATTGCTGGGTCCGAGGATTCTCAAAGGAACGACTCACCTCTTACTGATGGTGATAATTCTCGGACCGGGACGCGTCCCAGACGCGCTGCTGCTGGCGCCATCAACTTGTGGCGTCAGAAGATAGCCTCTGGGCAACTTTAGGTGTAAGGTGGGGTTCAGGTCTTTTTTTGTGGGGGGAGTGTATCGTAAATACGATAGGCTATGACTCTTTTGTGATCCCATATGTCTCTGTGACGTCACGATCGCTCCTGCAGCACGACGTAGGACGAGTCGAATATTATAAGATTGTAAATAAGTTAAGTTATAAAAGGCCTAATATGCTATTAAGCAATAATGCCATGGTCTTATGTAGTATATATGAATTTATCGTATATATTAATATAATTTATCGTATAGAGCAACCTAGATGCGGTTCAATAATTTGGGCTCCTGGCGTTTTGCCAAGGCAGCAAGGTGTGCCTTTGAGGAACACCAGAGCCTTCACGAACACCAACCAGTTAACATCTAATTTCCGCCCTCAGTTGATCGTGCTATTGTGCATCTAATCACAATACACTGACAGCAATACACACAGCTACACCATCACGACGCTCTCATCGACGCCATGACTGACTGACAGATAAGCATAATATTCATGTCCATTCCCATGTAATCATTTATTCTTTCTTTAACTTGACTCGTGTCTCGGGACCGAAGTCTCGTTCCCCATTGTCCACCGCCATATTGGGTAAAAGGTTCTCCCTTGCCTCATTGCCACGTGGAACTATTGGTGAGTTAATTCCTGGCTAATATTACCCCTTATAACCTTACCCTATATATACATTTATTATGTGATACCTTTGGATATAAATTAGCTTGTTTCAGATTGAATTCAATTTAGATATGGAGTAGTTTTCATTTAGATTGATTTGATTTGATTCATTATAGCTTAGTAATATTTAACTTCCATTGATAGTGTTACGTCCTGGGATATATAAACACTGGGCTCTTTCTATTGGACTAGGTATGCGGCAAAAAGCAACAACGGAAAACGCTAGATCCCACCCTTATCTATAAACCCAGGCAACAAACCACCCTAAACCGTCTAGAGTCCTGCCTGGACAACGAGGTATCCTATGACTCGGTTACAGGGTGCACGCACTATAGACTGCTGATAGTCAAGCAGGCTATATAAAAGATCACACAACTTAGTTGACTTAAAGCTTCAAGGAAAAGATAGATAACGGAATTAAATTGCAGAAACAATTTAATAACAAACTAGAAGAAAGTACATTTAACGTTACGTTAATTAATACAACTAATCACCCCTGCGTGAAAGAAGGTGAAAGCAAACAGTCCTCAAAACATCGTACAGGTAGACAAGATGCAGGTTTCTAAACTGCATGCGGCCACTGTAGGATCTGATGCTTAGCAAAGAAAGTAAGTTACGGATTTAGAGAACTCTTATCTCATAAGCAGGAATAAATACTAGTGATAGGCCATACAGTGTATAATGGCATAGGTATAATTAAATAAAGGCAGCAACTCGCAACATAACCACATACAGGTGTGCTTCTCACTCTTAGTCAGGCAAGCCTGCTCGGACAGAGTCTCTAAGCCACACCCTGACTCACAATGCTCACAAAGACGGTAAACTGTGGCACAATAACAAGCATACACATATAATAAACCCCTAGCTGTTAATCTGCCAGGTGGCAGAGGTCTAGCCGGAAGGATATAGGCTTCGGATACCCGGGCTGAGCCACCTGCCTGAGCCTAGGGACGTTCCCAAGTCTGTGCGCCAAATTACTCTAATTGAAAGGGTGCTCTCTTGAGAGACTCAGATCCCAAGTATCCGACTCTCTCCTGGCGACCCTAAAACAAAGGCAAGACGTGCTAGCGCAGTGCTGAGTGGACTAGGCAAGGGCCCTCAGACAAGAAAATGCCCCAGACTCCCACGGGTATCCTAGTAAAGTCGTGCAGGTCCACAGGACTCGCACCAGCAGACTTTACTTAAAGGATCGCAAAAAAACTCCCCTCCGGTCTAGCCCCTGCTCACCTGCCACAAGAACACACTAGCAAGCATGAAACCACCAAATATGAGACAACAACAAAAGATTCCTAGGTCTCATTAACAATTATATCTCTGCATAAGGCCCAAAATCCTATCTAGTTATCTGAGAGCTCGTCGTTAATACAATAATAGATATAAGGTCTATCAAGGGGATGGGATAATTAAATAGATGGTGAAGTAGTGGAAAGAAGGTATACAAAGTAAGAGAGAAAGTTTCTAAGTGGGGTTGAGAGGGATAGATATCAAGGGGGTCCGAAGGGTACGACAGGGAGGTGAGCTCTGAGGAGAATAGCTCCTCTGGACCCCTCCAGGATCCCACACAAAGGCACGGTGGTCAGCCAATCACAGGCCGCTACGTCACCCGGCAGCAGGCCTGCAGAAGGCGCCAGGAACCACCAGCCAAGCAAAACCGAGAGAAAAGACCACGCGGGCGACCAACTCCTCCGGGAGGGAGGAGGGAGGAGGAGGAAAAGCAACACCCACCTCCCCCACCCTCCTCGCTCGCTCTCTCTCTCTCTCGTCTCCTCCCACTCTCACTAGACTTACATCTTATATATTATAATGAAACAATCAACTATCGAGAATAAAATATACTAAGATGTGTTGGTTAAGAATAAGGGCAGCTTCAAGCTGTGAAACAACATAAGAATATCCCAGACATTAGTTACATTGTCGTAGGATATATACTAAGGAAAAGCCGGCCAGCCGGTTTCTAAACGGCTGGGCAGCCGACGCGCGCGCCTGCCCGCACGTGGCTACTATGCAGGAGCGTCACACCTCCCCCAAGATATAAGACACTTGACTAAGTTCTTCATATCTAACAGAAAGCTTCTCATAGTACCACACACTGTTGCGACACAAGGCACTATATATAACAAAATAAAGACTGTTGCACTCCACGAGCAAGTTCAACTAACTTAGCGACATTAAGCGAAAACATTCAACTTAGATACTGCTACAACATCTTATACAAAATTCTACACGTTATAAAAATAAAGAGTTTTTATAAGGTTTTTGCTTTTTTTTTATTTTTTTTTTTTTTTCGGCTGAGCTACAGTGACAGCCTATTTTCCTCCACCCTCAACACACACTGACTGAACGGCGAGGGTTCTCCTGCAAACAAACCCTCCCGTGACAACCAATCAGCCAAAACATTATCAGTGCCCTTAGCATGCCACGCATCCAACTTGTGTCCCGGCAGCAAAACAACACCTGGCACTGATAAACTGCCCAGTTCATCACAAGACTGGCATTTCTCTTCGCTCTTTCCGGCAACGGGGCCTGCCAATAACCTTTCACTAGTTCTACCTTCGTGATAGGCGATGCAGCCCCGAGGCGGTCTATGGTGTCGTCAACTCTCGATGAGGTATAGGCGTCTGTCAGGGATAATGCACACACACTCTCGCAATCAACACACTCACTGATCTTGCCACTTAACACCGGTTGCAAAGTTACAGGCAACGACCACTCACGACATTCCTTATCCCTCAGACCCTTCGTCAACACGTAATCCAGCTCTGCTTGCACCACAGGCTGTCGAGCAGGATTTATACGGTAGGAATTAAATGAGCCTTGCACTATCTCCAGCCTGCATGTCGGATTCTACCCCGTACATCAGGCCTGGAGAAGCAACAAACATGCTAAAGTACTGCCATAGCCTAGTAAACAACTGCCTTGCACTGTCTCCACGAACAACATGCCTAGTGCCCTCCCACAACCCAGCCGAGACCGCAGCTTCTAACCTGTAGTCTCCCTCCTTCTCCACCTTCGTCCCTAGAACAGCCAGGTCATGAGAGGGACAATCAGTACCACCTGTGCAGTCACTCCCATAGTTCATTATTGCTAAGGCTTCCCCGCCGATACCGTACATGCGCACACCCCCGCATTCCTTGTGACGACATCTGCCTGTGCAGCATCACCGCTTTTAACGACATGGCCAGATACAGTCGGTCTATGGTAGGGCTGTTGCATTAGAATAGAGCAGCATTGGGAGCTATGCGACGACCGGGCACAGCCACTCCACAGCCAACCTCACCAATCTGCTCATGTCCTCCTTTTGACCACCATCCTTGGCAGCCATGGGTCGACCCTGACCTGGCAACCATGCCAAAGCCTCGTCGCCCACCTTGAACCACCGAAACAACGAGGCTAACGGTCTTTCAACATTCACGTGACCTGCCCGCGGAACATCTTGCACCGCCCGAGTTGTGAGACTCAGGGGCTCGGCACGACCAGTGGGGTATGAACCGAGCTGGTGCTGGAGCGCTGCACACTGCTGCTCAGGCAGGTGCTCTAGCGCTTCCACTGCCACCAGACTCGTGTCCCCTGCCCACTGCTCCGCCGAGACATGACAATCCCTACTCTCCTCCACCTGTGCCCTACTGCCCCCCTCTCCTTCTCCACCTTGGCCGCGGCAGACCAACGCAGGGACAGTAGGCTGCTCAGGTGGTTGCCTCACAAACTCCTCCAACAGGTTCACATGACATGTTTCCCCGTCCTCGTGTTTGATCTTGACAGCACCATTACCACACTTCTGAACTTCCGGATCCTACAACTGCAGTTTACAAATATCTGAGGGAACCAACCTGTCTAGATGCTTCCGAAGCAACCCAAGTCCTCCCCCAATATCAAACTGAGCAACCCTTTTTTCTCTCCGTGTGTAACGTTGCTGCCTCGGAGTCTCTTCCTGCCCTACCTCCTCACTAGCTGTGACAGGTCCTGGGGCCTCTCCAGACTCTAACATAGGTGCCAATAATGAGTCACCAAGAAACACTGCCGGCTCAAAACTCTCCAATTGACCAACACTTCCCGTTTTCTTGTGACCTTTCCTCCGTGGTTTGATAGACTGAGGTGGTGGCTGCAAGGCTCCGGATGTCTGAGAATGCGTTACAACACACGCCATGGTTTTGTACGCTACACTTCTCAACCCGCTCCGTTCCTCCCTACTAACGTCGGCCGCCTTCTCGGCAACGACCAAGGGTGAAACCTTAGAAGCACGCACCGCAAAGCCATTGCCCCGAGGAGGAGGTCGACGCCCCCAACAGGCAAGTTCTCCTACGATTCCGACATCCAGCTCCTTCGCCACACCACCCACCTCCAGCTCCATCCGCACCAGCGGGTAGGACTTCGTAGCATTGATCCCCTGAACTACCACCACCCGAGCAGCGTTAATCGGCCTACCAGTAAAGTTCTTTAACAAGGTTCTGAGAAGCCCCAGTATCACGCAATAGCTTAACCTCCTCGCCTTTTGCCAGCCCACCTCACAAAACCATGCCCTCTATGACCCCCAAAGACGTCGCGGACAGGGTTCGAGCCTTTCCTGACTCTTGAACACAGGCTGTGTCCCAACCTCTGACGAACTACCCTTGGCAAACTCAGAAGATATAGGCGACACCCCTATGCTGCGGGCCAATGACACAACCTTGTTTGGTGGCTTTTTTCGGACAAGCATTTGCCAAAGTGACCCTCCTTGTTACATGCAAAGCACTCTTTACTCTTTGGGTTTCCCTTGCGAGTGGGAGGTACCATTAGACTTCTTATACGGGACGGTATTTGGTTTATGTTCAGTTTTATTGTCAGTGCTACCTGGTTTTGTGTATTTATGTGTATAAAAATTCTTGGGAGGGGGAGGGGTACGTTCCTTTGCACCCGACTCACTCCTAGCGGCTGCTTCGCACCCTCGAATTAATGACAGTCGGAGGTCAGCCATTTCTGCTGCCTCCTGGAGAGTTCTAGGATTTTTTTCCTTTATATTTAATGTTAAGTCCCCGCCTGTGCACTTAAAGAACTGCTCCAAGAGAACCAACTCACTCAACTCCTCAAAAGTAGCTGCCCTCTCAGAACACAGCCAATGTCGTAGTGCATCAGACAAGTCCCGGGCGTGTTCTAGGAAGGTACTATCCTTGCCCTTAGTAACACCCCGAAACTTCAAGCGGTAAGTTTCTGGTTGTAAACTCATAGGCCCGTAGCACAGCCTTCTTTAGCTCATCATAAACTAAACAGGACTCTAAAGGTAGTGCATCATACGCTTTTAGCCCCTTTCCTAGGAGTCTTGATGAAACTAATGCTGCCCACTTTTCCTGAGGCCACTGGTGTTCCTGACACTTCTTCTCAAATCGCATAAACACCTCAGTTACACATGAATCATCGAACACAGGAACTAGTTTAAGCAGGTGCGACAATGATTGGTCCCGATGTCTGTTACCTTCCCCAATATTTCGCCCTGTTACCTCCACTCGAGATCTCTCCAGCTCCCTGTCAGCCGATACCTAGTAGACTCTGCCTGCAGTTCAGCCTCTCGTATAGCTGTTCTCTCTGCAGCCTCAGCCTGAGCTCTAGCAGCCTCAACCTGAGCTCTAGCAGCAACCTCAGCCTGCACACTAACCTGTCTTTCGGCGGCCTCAACCTGAGCTCTAGCAACCTCAACCTTGCCCATCTCAAGCCGAAACAACAAATCTGGAGTCAACCCTTGAGGAGGGGAAGGTGCATTTAATGGAGAGGGTCCCTGTGATTGAATTCCACGCTGCCATTCACCATTAACTTGGGGGTATGTACTAAATTCAGGCACCCTGACGTTTGATACGGGGGTAGAGTGGAGGGGGGACTGGGGACCGGGGCCCCCAGTCGCCTCTCCACCCAGGTCTCTCCCTTCTAAACCCAATATCAAAGTCCTCAGCTGATCTTTCCTCATGCCACTTAAACCCTGGTGACCCTGAAACCTGCCACACACTTTAAGCCATATTTATTCAGCTTCAACACCCTGGCAGCGGTAAGGGGCACCTCTAAAAATCTTCTAGCACCCTCCTCGCTATCGATTAGCTACTCCACAGGTCTTTCTCTCTCCGAGCCCGTATCGTGACCTGACCCACCACTGTGTTCTGATGTATTAGACATGTTTGTGCACTGCAGTAGTTATCACGGTTATAGAATGTGCCTTATCTCCTATGCAAGTATGTATATACTAATGTTATTTAAAGTCTTTAATGTGTTATATTGGTTGCTCCAAAAAAAACTCTATGTCCACTGTATTCCTCTAATCATAAGGAATCTCAAAACAAATGACCACTATATTCCTCTGTTCAGTAAATCCTATGCAAGGTCGCCATTTGTTACGTCCTGGGATATATAAACACTGGGCTCTTTCTATTGGACTAGGTATGCGGCATAAAGCAACAACGGAAAACGCTAGATCCCACCCTTATCTATAAACCCAGGCAACAAACCACCCTAAACCGTCTAGAGTCCTGCCTGGACAACGAGGTATCCTATGACTCGGTTACAGGGTGCACGCACTATAGACTGCTGATAGTCAAGCAGGCACAAGATCACACAACTAAGTTGACTTAAAGCTTCAAGGAAAAGATAGATAACGGAATTAAATTGCAGAAACAATTTAATAACAAACTAGAAGAAAGTACATTTAACGTTACGTTAATTAATACAACTAATCACCCCTGCGTGAAAGAAGGTGAAAGCAAACAGTCCTCAAAACATCGTACAGGTAGACAAGATGCAGGTTTCTAAACTGCATGCGGGCCACTGTAGGATCTGATGCTTAGCAAAGAAAGTAAGTTACGGATTTAGAGAACTCTTATCTCATAAGCAGGAATAAATACTAGTGATAGGCCATACAGTGGATAATGGCATAGGTATAATTAAATAAAGGCAGCAACTAACAACATAACCACATACAGGTGTGCTTCGCACTCTTAGTCAGGCAAGCCTGCTCGGACAGAGTCTCTAAGCCACACCCTGACTCACAATGCTCACAAAGACGGTAAACTGTGGCACAATAACAAGCATACAGATATAATAAACCCCTAGCTGCTAATCTGCCAGGTGGCAGAG